>OX328129.1:1440598-1476601 GCA_946811695.1 Gonocerus acuteangulatus | reverse complement strand
CAATCATACAGACACGTGATTTATATAAATATATATATATATATATATATATATATATATATATAGTGACACTTGGGCGTATATTTCTAACAGGACAATCCCTACAGTTGTAATGCCACGATGGAGGGAGGAGGAGCTACGGCTTCTAGCTCGGCGTGAGGCTGAATTAGCATTTAACGGAATCCAGACAGACAATGAAACATTAGTGCTTGGTCTACTAGAAAGAACGCCAGGAGCTGCGTGGCGTATTTGGCGTACACCCTAGTATCGATCTCTACTAAGGGAGACTATCGAGGAATTGAGACTAGCTGATCATCCACCATCGATGCCAGTGGCGGGAGTAGTTGGTCCTACAGGGAGTGATAGCTTCATCGATGCCAGTGGCAGGAGTAGTTGGTCCTACAGGGAGAGATAGCTTCATCGATGCCAGTGGCGGGAGTAGTTGGGCCTACAGGGAGAGATAGCTTCATCGATGCCAGTGGCAGGAGTAGTTGGTCCTACAGGGAGTGATAGCTTCATCGATGCCAGTGGCAGGAGTAGTTGGTCCTACAGGGAGAGATAGCTTCATCGATGCCAGTGGCAGGAGTAGTTGGTCCTACAGGGAGAGATAGCTTCATCGATGCCAGTGGCAGGAGTAGTTGGTCCTACAGGGAGAGATAGCTTCATCGATGCCAGAGGCAGGAGTAGTTGGTCCTACAGGGAGAGATAGCTTCATCGATGCCAGTGGCAGGAGTAGTTGGTCCTACAGGGAGAGATAGCTTCATCGATGCCAGTGGAAGGAGTAGTTGGTCCTACAGGGAGAGATATCTTCAACGATGCCAGTGGCAGGAGTAGTTGGTCCTACAGGGAGAGATAGCTTCATCGATGCCAGTGGCAGGAGTAGTTGGTCCTACAGGGAGAGATAGCTTCATCGATGCCAGTGGCAGGAGTAGTTGGTCCTACAGGGAGAGATAGCTTCATCGATGCCAGTGGCAGGAGTAGTTGGTCCTACAGGGAGAGATAGCTTCATCGAGGCTGCAGCAACACAGGCTTTCGGTCTAACTGGTGTTGATTGTGCTGTCTCCTTTCTCGTAGAAGAGGCGAGGAGGGGCACCGATGTCTATGATCAGCTTACAGAGTGGCTTCAGAGTCACTGTCCTGACTGGGGGAAGGATATCTCGGTGAACGAGGATGGACAGTTTGGTGAGTTGCGACCTTCTCCTCTCCCTTATAATGCCAACCAGCGTCGTCAGTTAGAGTACAAACGACTTCAAAGACTATGGCAGATCAATAAGTCAAGAGCCTTAAATGAAATTTTGGAAGGAGGACCAACAAGAAGAAGACACTCACTTGAAGAAATGGAGCGGTACTGGCGACCAATATTTCAGCATCCTTCGAGTCCACTCATCGATGATAACGACACATGTAAGAACCCTGAGATCAAAACTATATGGACACCGATTCAAATAGAGGAGATCCTTTGCAATAAACTCGACAGAGCTTCCGCACCAGGCCCTGATGGTCTGAACTCATCGCCCCGAAGGCACGAGCTGTCTTCTACAACTTGTACTTACCTGGGGCGAGGGTCATTCCACATTTAGTCGGAGCGAGAACAGTCTTTGTCCCCAAGAAGGAAATTCCGGTGTTGCCAAGCGACTACAGGCCTATCACGTTTGCTTCCGTTGCTTTTAGACAGCTACATAAAATACTAGCTGCTCGTTTGAAAGAACTCGACCTTCACGAGAGTGGACAGAGAGCTTTTATAGCTGCCGATGGAACAGCAGAGAACACTGTGATTCTGGACGCGGTGATCAGAGAAGCGAGAACTAAACGTAAGGAGCTGCACCTGGCATACCTGGACATAGCCAAGGCCTTTGACAGCATAAGTCATTTCGCCCTTCGAGCTGCCATGCTCTAGAAAGGACTCCCATCGGGATTTGTTGAATATATAATGCGAGTTTACAGTTCCGGATATACCCGCATTTCTGATAGAAGGAATTGTACAGACCCAATCGTAAGCGGGAGGGGGATCAGGCAGAGGGGATCCATTGTCTCCATGCTTGTTCACCCTCGCGATGGATTGGGTTCTTCAGGTAGTTCCAACCGAGGTTGGCTTTAACTTGGAAGGAACGAAAATTCGTTATCTGGCCTTTGCTGATGACCTGGTCTTGGTTACCTCTTCTGTTGCTGGCATGCGGTTTGCTCTCTCAAGAGTCTCCAAGTTAGGGATGGAACTTAGCCCGAGCAAGTGCCGAACCCTCCCTCTGATGCCGGCTCCCGTGACGCACAATATGAAGGCGATCGAGGACGTTATGTTTTACATCGGTGGAGCTCCTGTTGGACAGATAAGGTACCTTGATTCAATAATGTATTTAGGCGTGCTGTATAAAAATCAAGGCGCGCAGGGGCTTGACGTAAGCCTAGATGTATCACTCCAAAGAATTGAACAAGCATCTCTTAAGCCACAACAGAAGTTAGTTGCTCTTAGAAACCACCTTCGTCCGCGTTATGTTCATGGTATGGTGCTCGGAGGTTCATCGGGTCAGACGCTAAGAAAGACTGACATAAAGGTCAGAGCTGCTGTTAGAAGATGGTTAAAGCTCCCCAGAGATGTGCCCCTAGGATATTTTCATGCGTCATGTGGGAGTGGGGGATTAGGCGTGTTATGCATGAGCGTCCTCGTTCCTGCGTTGACACAGGGGCGACTTCTTAGGTTGGAGATTTCTGGATTGGCTGAGGCGAGGGCTGCGTTTTCTTCAGAGGCAGTGACCAGAAGGATACGAGATGCAAGAGTGGCTTTGATCCTTCAGGGCTTGAGCGAAGATGCATGGTACCCTCAGAGCAGAAAGGATTGGTGGGCTAAGAAGCTCTATTCCTCTAATGATGGAACTGGGCTCAGGGAGTCCAACGCAAGTAAAGCCTCTTCCTATTGGTTGCACAAGGGATCGGAATTCCTAACTGGCTGGGATTTCGTCCAGTTTGTCCGAACTCACATCAATGCCTTACCGACAACTGTTAGATGCACAAGAGGAAGGCGTGAGGGCCGGGTACTTCGTTGCAGGGTTGGTTGCTTAGAGAATGAAACCGGTACTCACGCTGTCCAAAAGTGCTATGTGTCACATGGAGGCCGATGCTTAAGGCATGAGTCTGTAGTTGGAGTACTGGGGGATACCCTTGCCAAGAAGGGTTACGGAGTTCACATTGAGACAACTTTGAGAGCTGGAGGTCGCCGTTGGAAACCCGACATTATTGCAGCTAGGGATGGTAGAGTGACAATGCTAGTCCTGACCTTGGCTCGGCTCATCGCGAGAAATGCAGGAAGTACAGTGCTCTTGAAGTCCGCTTGGCAGTAGGCCGTATGTTTGGTGTGCCGCTCACTCATGTGTTACATCCTGCACAATCAGCTGCAAGGGAGTCTGGTGCGGAGCCTCTGCGAGGAGTCTTAGGGTACGTTCATGGTGAGGATTGATTCTGCGATGCTACGATAGCTACTCCGATGAGCGCTGCCCCGATGTATTCTACATCGATGGAGGGTGTTCATGCTGACTCACCATTGCATTGGTTATCGCTGGGAGTAAAGTAACCTTCAACAGTGAATTAGCTTTTGTTTATGAAAAAGCTCTGCTTATGTTAGTGAGAAAAAATGAGCCTTACAATTAGTTCGCGATGTTCCTGACAAAGAAAAAGGGATTGGGTTCTTACTCGGATAAATTAATGGAATCCTATTAATTTTAGCGAGTTGGATAGACTAGAGTCGCTTAAATTAATATAATTCTATTAATTGCGAGTTGGATTGACTAGAGTTTTCTTATATCTTCTTGAGCGAGCGTAGCGTAGCGAGCGGAAACGCATATCATGTAATGCTTAATAAATGTAAAAGATCCAAAAAAGAGAGAGAGAAAAGGAATAAAATATGTTTGTTTACAAATATCGTTGTTTGTTATCCTTCATAACCTGCAAAACAGTCAACTTTAATGCTTAATAACGTATTTAATAGTTGAGAGAATTGATTTTGATCATATTAACCTTTTTATTAATAAATATTACTTGCCATTATCTAATATGAATTATAACCATAGATAACGAGTCAAGTAGTAAAAGATAACCAGCAAAGAACCTGTAAGCTAATCAGTAAGCTTATCAGCGAGTACGAGTAACTGTTATAAATCACTACTGCTACTTCAAAAGTAACTGGATGTGGTCTACGCAAAAAGACCCAATTTTCTTTCTTCTCGACAACGAAATAACCAAAAAAGAATAATCACACAAGATGAAGTAATGAGAGAGGGTAGGTGACCTGCGCACTAGAGTCCTTTAGAAGGAACCAATCACAGTCAGGCCCACATCGCGGCTTCCCTCCTCACTGCGAGGAGAAAACAAAATATTTGTTCTTCCCCGCGGTCACTGCGCGAGTGCGAGAATAGCATCGGAAGTAAGGATCCTCACTATGAACACTCCCACCTTAATACATGTGTTTGTTTTACATCGGGGCAGCGCTCATCGGAGTAGCTATCGTAGCATCGCAGAATGAATCCTCACCATGAACGTACCCTTAAAGATCTTGGTGGTTCTGCTTTAGGACAATCACAGCACGTGTTCTGAAAGGGTCTAGTGTCATCTTCGGCAGATGGAGGGCTCTGTTATCAGCGCAGGCCGCTGATTTTGAGGCATTATTTTTGCATTTATGGTGTTAAATTTAATATTTTCGCGCATAAACTGATAATTGAGTATTATGTTTATTAGCATGTAGTCAACACAGCTAGCATATAATATATAGTGTGTTAATTGACTAACCCTTTTAATTATGTGCTTTATTTATAGTGTATTCAAATATTAGTTTGTTTAGGATGGCCTAGTTTATTCAGACATTATAATTAGGAGTGAATAATATAAGCAAGGCTTGTCTGCAAATCTTGAGCAAAGGAGACGCGCGTTTTGTATCTCATTATCATTGGCCAATTTGTACAATAATGTTTTTGTAAATTGCTTATGGTGTATTTTATATCTTCAAATAAAGTCTCTCTCTCTCTCTCTCTCTCTCTCTCTCTCTCTCTCTCTATATATATATATATATATATATATATATATATATATATATATATATACAATATAAAGATTACAGTGACACTTGGGCGTATATAAGGTGGAAGGCTGAGGTGGCTGCGGCCCCCCTCCCAAAATTTTGTTTTGTCGAGGACATTGTCTCTCAGAGGCCTGAAAAAAAAGCTTATAACAACGAAAAATGTCTTCTACATTTACCCTGGTGTACTAGGTGTCCAGAGGACATTTACCCTGGTGTACTAGGTGTCCAGAGGACATTTACCCTGGTGTACTAGGTGTCCAGAGGACATTTACCCTGGTGTACTAGGTGTCCAGACGAGCTTAAAACCCGGAGTCTGGAGCAATCAGCCGGCCGTTTGTCGGGTCGTGTGTGCTAGCATTAACATATTGTCCGGGCGGTGGTCCTGCCGACCGGTGGTCCTGCTGTCCGGTTGTCCTGCCGTCCGGTTGTCCTGCCGGCCGGTGGTCCTGCCGACCGGTGGTCCTGCCGACCGGTGGTCCTGCTGTCCGGTTGTCCTGCCGTCCGGTTGTCCTGCCGGCCGGTGGTCCTGCCGACCGGTGGTCCTGCCGACCGGTGGTCCTGCCGACCGGTGGTCCTGCCGACCGGTGGTCCTGCCGACCGGTGGTCGTGCCGGCCGGTGGTCCTGCCGGCCGGATTTCCTGCCGGCCGGTTGTCCTGCCGGCCGGTTGTCCTGCCGGCCAGTGTTCCTGCCGACCGGTGTTCCTGCCGGCCGGTGGTCCTGCCGGTCGGTGGTCCTGCCGGTCGGTGGTCCTGCCGGCCGGTGGTCCTGCCGGTCGGTGGTTCTGCCGGACCGTTAGTGCCTAGCAGGTAATTACGACAGGAAACGGAAGGACCTAACACAGGAATGATATTGAAGTTGCTACGGTTTTTCATACTTTCATTAGAAGAGGTTTTAATTAATGCTTTTTTTGGTGCTTTATATTAATAAAAGCTGAATGGAAAGGCTTTGGAATAATCCATCTTGCCGGGTATTGTCCCTTGCTTCATAAAGTATTATCTTGCTTTTCATTTATCTTTTTTTTTTTTTTTTTATTGTTTGGAAGGGTGTATTCAACCGCGGGAGGTCATGGGCACCCAACAGAGGAAGGAGTTTCTTAAATCAATGTAAATATACTCTTTAAAGTTGATTATATGGAAAATGAAGAATTGAAATCAGGAAGGGAAAAATAATTTAAAAAAAAAAAAATCTAAAAGCCTTCCACCCACATCGCGGAACGGACACCGTCCGAGCCCAGAACCACCGCGACACCGCTGCACTGCTCTCCTTGTAAAAATGCTTCATGAGGGGAAACTTAATCATGCAAGGCTCTACAGGGAGTTGTGCTCGCCCCCTCCCCCGGGAGAGCGTCCACAATCTCCAGAGCCCGGGACTGTGACAGTCCAGAGAGTACAGCGATGCCACGGCAGGACCGAACCCGGCGGAACCCAGGCCACAGACAAGGAGAGAAGCTACACCTCACCGAAGAGACATTGTAAATATTGCTGTTTCGCATTTACAAAACTAAATTATTTATGAAAGTTAGTATTTTTGCTGGAGTCAATTGAGTATTCAATTGAGTATTTAGAAAATGAAAATAAATAAAGGTGAGGTGAGAAGAACGATCCGAAGTAGAGGAGCAGAGGACAGCCGAGGACCCAGCACTAGCTCTCTCTTGGAGTCTATGTTGAGACTCTTACAGGCATGAGTCGTGGGATGTGCTGGGTTTACACAGCATGGCTTCCTTAGTACCCACCACATCCCACCATGGCTGGGACCGCTCTGGTCTAGAGGCCGATGCAAAGCCCCCGGACGCCACCACACCCCCACCCCGAATCGCTCCTCATTCAAACTAATTTTATATTGAAATCCAAATTACTAAAGCTATAAATTATCGAATAAACCAGTTGATTTTAAGAATTTTATCAATTTTGTTAAATTTGTTGAATCATTGCCTATAATTTCATCAATTGTTGTCCCTAGTTGATTTAATTCTCTTTCCATGGCGTATGATTGGCAGTCTAGAAGAATATGCTTGACTGTTATGATTGTGCCACAAACTTCACACATCGGTGGATCTTCCCTTGACATTAGATATGAGTGAGTAACTTTCGTGTGGCCTATACGAAGACGGGTTATAACAATTTCCTCCCTTCTCGTCCGGCGCACCGATGACCTCCACGATTGGACACTAGATTTAAGTTGCCTCAATTTATTATCAGTGATTGTAAACCATTTCTTTTCCCATGGTTCCCATGTCTTCCGTTTTACGGATAAGACAAAATCATTGAATGTGATAGTTCGAACACGAGTCCCTTCTCTAATGGCTCTTTTCGCTAAACAATCAACTTCCTCGTTTTCCTTTATACCGGAGTGGCTGGGAATCCAGCAGAATGTGACTTCGCAGTTATTTTTAATGAGGGACACAAGAGAAGTGAATATATCTACAATTACTGGGTGCTTAGAATAGGAATTTTTGAGGGGTTACGGTATTGAGGGCTTTGGATATGGCAACCAATTCCGCGGTGAAGATGGATGCTTCAGGGGGTAAAGAGAACATTCCTGAACCACTGTCGGACAAAAATGCTGCACCAACACCATCATCGCTTTTAGAACCGTCGGTAAAAACTACAGAAGAGGAAGGCATTTCGCTACGAATCTTATTATATTCATGTAAGAAGATTTGTTGAATCGTTTGCTTCTTAATGAACTTAGTTAAAGAAAGATTCATTGTAACAGGAGGCAGAGTCCAGGGTGCTTCATTATAAGGTATTTCCGGTAGGATTGGAGGGTTTTCTAAGAGATTTAGGCTTTGAAGGAGATCCTGAATTCTGATAGTGAAAGGTTTTCTTCTATTTCTGTAGTTTTGTATATTATTGAGGTTCGAAAAACATTCATTAAGCGGGTGGGAAGGATTGGCTTTTATAGATATATAATAATTAAGAGAAAGCTGGTTTCTACGTGTTTCAAGGGGATGTTCTCCAGATTCCGCGTAAAGACTCAGCACGGGGCTGGAACGGAAAGCTCCGGTAGCAATTCTAATGCCAGAATGGTGAATGGTGTCTATCATTTGTAGAGTTTTCGGAGAGGCAGAGCCATAGGCCATGCATCCATAGTCTAACTTGGATCTGATAAGGCTTCGATAGAGCATGAGCATACTCGTTCGATCGCCTCCCCAAGATGTATTTGCTAACATTTTAAGTATATTCATTGACTGCAAACATTTATCTTTTAGAGTTTTTAGATGTGAGCACCAATTTAGATTGCGGTCAAAGATTAGGCCCAAAAATTCTGCATTTTGATTATTCTTAATCAAAATGTTATTTATGTAGAGTGAAGGTGGATCGTTGACTTTACGAGGGGTAAATAGGACGGATACAGTCTTTGTAGAGGAGATCTGAAACCCATGCTCATTGAACCATTCATTCATTACATTTAAAGCAGACTGTATTTTATTCTGAAGATTTTCTGTGCTTCGATCAGATGAATATAAAACGAGGTCATCTGCATAGAGCATACCTTCTACCGGAGGTTCTATGATCTGTAGGACACGATTGATGGCGACGGAGAAAAGAAGAGGACTCATGACGCTTCCCTGCGGTACACCGTTTGCTTGAATAAATTCTTCAGACAGTACTGTTCCGTTCCGAATTTGATATGATCGGTTTGTTAAAAAATTCTGGATAAATATTAGAATATAACCTCGTATTCCGATTTCATTTAAACAGTCTAAGATATACCTTCTCCAAACGGTGTCAAACGCATTTTTAATGTCCACAAAAACAGCTAGTAGTTTTCTCTTTTTCCTAAAAGCCTCTCTAATTTCTACCTCGAGCTTTACCAAGTTGTCCCGCGTGCTTCTACCTCGTCGAAAACCACTCTGCCACTTAGCCTGCAAACCTTTACTTTCCAAATACCAGTGCAGGCGATTGACTATTACTTTTTCAAATAGTTTGCACAGGGAACTTGTCAATGAAATTACTCGGTAACTAGATGCATGGAAAGGGGGTTGGTTTTTTTTGGGGATCGGAATTGAAATTGATTTGGTCCAAAGCTCGGGAATTATACCGGTCTGAAAAATTTTATTATAATATTTTAATATAATGATTTTATTTTCCACTGTTAGATGTTTTATCATTCCGATGCAAATATTATCCGGACCGGGAGAGGTATCTTTGCGAGTTTTGAGGGCTTCTTCAAGTTCTATGAACGAAAAGGGGAGATTTAAAGGGTCAAGAGGATCTATGTGTATATATATTGGTTGGGATTCTTTTGCTTGCTTGATCTGAAGGAACTGTGGACTGTAATTTGAATCGGAGGAAATGGTTTCATAAAATTGGCCGAGATGGTTCGCTATTTGGAGAGGATCTGTTAGAATTTCGTTTGGAGTTTTAATAATATTAAAAGGATGTTTGCTACTTTTGTAACGGCCTATTATTTTTCTGACTGTATTCCAAATATCTGAGGGGGGTGTGTGTATATTAATATTAGAGACAAAATTCCTCCAGCAATCCCTCTTTTGTGTCCTAATTGTAAATCGCGCTTGTTTTCTGCTGTTAATGTACTCTTCTAAATGCATAGAACACGGATGTTTCTTAATTTTTTAAGGAATTTTTTCCTTTTCTTAACAGCAGAAGCACAATCTTCGTTCCACCATGGAACTAGGACTCTATTACTACGAGGTTTTGTTTTTGGAATTGCCATCTCAGCTGAGGATAATATTACGCTATTAATTTCGTTTGTCAAAATGTTTATACAGCGGCTATTTATGTTTACACAAGTAAGATCGGTATTTGTTTTATATTTATCCCAATCGGCTTCTTCCGTCTTCCAGCGAGGTAAACGTGACTGGAGAGGATTTCTTTCCAGAAAATTTATTAGAATCGGAAAATGGTCCGACCCATAAAGGTCGTCCATGGTGAACCAAGTGCATCTAGGGAGAAGGGAAGGGCTAACTAAAGAAAGGTCGATGGAAGATAGAGTTCCTGTGGAGCTGCAAAGATGGGTCGGCGAAGAATCATTCAAGACACCTAATTGAGAGGAGTTAAGAAAAGACTCAACTATACGCCCTCTGGTATCTGTTGTATCTGAGAAGCAAACACCACTATGACTATTAAAGTCTCCAAGTAAGAAAAGAGGAGATGGAAGTTGAGCAACAAGATTTACTAATTGGTTCTCATCAAAAGGTTGTCCTGGAGGTAAATAAATGGAGCATAATGTAAATGACTGGTGAGAGTATATTTTGACAGCAACAGCTTGCAAATCCGATATCAAAGATACTTGCGTGCAAGGAATATCATTACTGACAAGAACAATAACACCACCACTAACAATAAGTCCATGACAATAATCTTTCCGGAAGTGACTATAACCATTAAGGGTGAAATTGCTAGTTTCCTTCAGATGCGTCTCCTGCAGACAGATTAAAGGGCAATATTTTTCCCTTAATATTGATAATAGATCTGCTTTGTGAAAATGTAAACCATTAATGTTCCATTGCAGAATGGTCATGGTGTGTGCTTAGAATAAATTAATACAAGTTTAACATGTGGAAACAGTGGGAAAATATGAAGATCACAATTAAGATGTAGAATATTTATACTAACAAAGTATTTGAGTTTGAAAAGTTGGTAGAACAAAATAATATTTAAACAAAAATCTTCATTTGTATATATAAGTAAATAATTATCGGAGGATATTTTTAAACTATTTGTGTTAATGAAATAAGATTTGAATGGTGATGAAATTTGATTTTCATTGAAAAATAGATTTTTATGAAAGAACAACAATGAAAAAAAAATACTGTGCATTTGTGTGTCCATATTAAGGGCAAGTGTACAAAATTTAATGAATAATTATATAAAATACGGATCAAATTCATTTTTTTGTTGTTTTGTTTTTGTATCTATTACGAATTTTGGGATTCGAATCCCCGTCATCCACACGAGAGGATGTTGGAGAGCCACATGACGAAGGAGTAGAATTCTGGGAAGGAGGTCTAGTCCTTTTATCTCCTATTTTTGGAAGGGGTAGTTGGCTTGATTGAGAAATATTCTGTTTAGGGTCGGGGATTATTGATATTTCCAATGTGTTTGATAATTTTTGGTTAGAAGGTATATTAGATTTATTTTTATTTCCAGTTTTATCTTTAACTAATTGGGGAGATTTATTACCTATTGATGATTCTAAATAATTAATTTTTTCAGCAAGAGATTGCACGAGACATGTCAGTTTTTCGAATTGTTCCAGGAGTACATTTTTAGTTGGTAATGCTGAGGCGACCTCCGAGTAACTATGAGAGGTACTAGGATGAACCTGTACTCTAGGCTGGAGGGATTTATCTGCTTGGAAATAGGATACTTTATGCTTTCTTCTGTATTCCTCTATCTGTTTTTCTTTTTTATATTTCGGACATGAGGAGAACCAGGCAGGATGGGGACCCGTACAATGGAGGCACTTCGCCTCACATTCTCCCTCGTGCTTTGCTAAACCACATCGACCGCATAGGGAAACTGGTTCTCTGCACTGACGTTTTCCATGCCGATATCCATAACAATTAAAACATATTAGAGGTCTATAATACGGAATGACTCGTACACTTAAAAAATCTAAAACTATTTTTTCAGGTAGATCGGACCGATTAAATGTAAGAATGATAGATGGAGTTGGAATTTTTGAACCGTTTATCGTTTTAAATATTCTCTTAACTTCGACTACATTTTGTTTGGCTAATTCTTCCTTAAGCTCATCCTCTGTACAATGAAGAAATTCATCGCAGGTAATGACTCCTTTGGAAAAATTTAGCGATCGATGTAATGAAAATTGAATATCATAATTTTCATAGGATTTAATTTTTCCCAGATTAATGAAATCTTTTTCGTTTGAAATTTCCAAAATTATTATACCTGATTTCAAAAATTTAACATTTATTTGAGGGCCAAAACTTTTAATGAATCTACAAATTTTAAAAGGACTGAAATCGCGAAAGGTTTTCTTTTCTCTATTAGGGGCTAAGGTCATAACAAGAAATTTTTTTGTCCACCGACCGGGTGGTAACTCAAATTTAAAGCTATTTATTGAAGAAACCCCGGGATCTGGGGGTTTAGGTTCTATAATTATATTATTTTCCATATCCATGGAGTAAGATGTACTTTATATTAACAATACTAAAATAAATTAAATATAAATACAAGAAAAATGATGAAAATCAAAAAGAAAAAGAATTGTTTATAATGTAAAGTCTGCTCCCTGAGTGAAGAAGCTGAAGAAACAATTGTAGGCAGCCTCCTGTCCCAACAATGGAGCCGGCTCCTCCTCTAGCTTCAGGTTAGCAAACTTCAATATTAAATATCTTCCCTCATAGGCTATTACTAGGTGAAAAAACTACATAAACTTGATCTGAACACTTAAATGAAACTATTCTTAATAAATATTAAAAGAAATTTAAAGAAAAAACCACTTAAAATTGAAAAAAAGGAGCACTGAAAATTAGTAAGCGTCACTAGCAACCAGGGCCAAACAGCTGACTGCGTCATTTATCTTTAATATAATACATAAATACATGGAGTCTACCGGGGGCGGTACTACATCCACCTCAAACATCTACATAAATATTATATATATATATATATATATATATATATATATATATATATATATATATATTCAGTCCGTAGAGTTGAATACTGCCACTGAGCCAAGGAGGCTGACGACAACAACAACAACAACAATAATATACCAATGACATATAACAAAATATCTTAGACACACATGAAACATATTCTATCAGGTAAAACGACAGAGCGTTGACAAACACAATGGGGAAACTCTACAAAAGGACGTACACTCTTTTCATTTATACCTGACATACATAGCCACTTAGTAGGAAAACATACAGGTAGTGACTTCTACACGACACAATTACTAACTAGACACGGAACGATAAACACATACTTACACAAGCTAATTATAACTAGCAGCTCGGCATGCCCTTGCTACAACACAACACCACAAACAACACAGCACCTTATATACAAATATACCTAGCAGCTCGGCATGCCCTTGCGACAACACAACACCACAAACAACACAGCACCTTATATACAAATATACCTAGCAGCTCGGCATGCCCTTGCAACAACACAACACCACAAACAACACAGCACCTTATATACAAATGTAAGTTACTCATAGAAGAGAGAAAAACAATTCAAAAGAATATAAAAAACTGGCCCATTACAGAAAAAGAGCTGTTTATTAAACATTATTCAAGCTTCAGAGATTGTTGTAAGAGAGCATGCCTTACTCTAAAGACAATCGATCCCTCTAAAGACAATTGAAATATAAAAAAAATATATAAAAACATAATAATGTAAGCAAACAAATTATGTAAACATATAAACTTATATTTATCTTATGTATATTTATTTTCTAATTATTTAAATTTAGTTATTAACTATTTAATGTTAAATCATTATTGTAATATATCTAAGAACAAATTATGACAAAATTATATAAAATACATGTTATATAGATTGTGTATTGGAACGTGTAGCACAAAATAAACGGCCTTTTTGCAGGGTTACTGCAGAGAGGAAACTAATAATAATAATAATAATAATAATAATAATAATAATAATAATAATAATAATAAGGCAGGGAGCGACTGAAACGCGCAGTTGCTTGGGGCTTTACGAACCCCCCTTCCCGAGTACAGTACACCGCACACATAACACACACAGTACACTAAACACTTACACTGACATAAGGTCACCTACAGTACACACCCCAGGGTCACATTCCCTGGGTGCTATACCTGGCAGTAGGTATAAAATGCACAACCCATTAACAATGGTGAGAAGGAAAGAAAAAGCCTCGGACGAATCTGGAGTGAGGGCTGCTCCGGAGGGAACTGATTGTCAGCCCTCGACATCGGCAGGCAGTGCGAGCGGTGCCCCGATGCCGTATCGGCCCGTAAGACCAAGGCCAACGAAAACGGTTATGTTGAGCACCGAATCAGGTTCTGACTTGAGCTTGGAGGAGAGTGATTCTTCTCCCGCTCCTGTTAGACAAAGGCCAAGATCTACGCAGAAATAGTCCGTCGGCCCGTGCACATTTTATGCAACGATTTTTAAGATTCTTCATTTTTTCACTATTGATTGTACAAGTCTTAACTAGAACAGTGCCGCTTGTCAGCTGGCTAGGTAGCGGTGGGTTTGGCTGCGGGGGCGTTGCAAACATAGGAAAAATATGGAAATGTGAAACGATTTTAAGATTCATGAAATTTCTTGGAGAGACACCTTATATTATACAATAATCATTGGCACTTGTCAGCTGGCCGGCCAGCGGTGGACTGCTTGTCAGCTGGGGGTCTAAACTTGGCAAAAATACGAAATTCTGAAACGATTTTAAGATTGCTGAAATTTTGGTGGTTACTAGTATTTGTAGTGAGATTAACGAAAGACATTGTCAGCTGCTCATATCTTGGTGGAAAACTTGTCAGCTGGGGGGGTATAAGCGCTGAGCGTATGGCGCGCGCTCCGCTTTATACCGCCAGCTGACAACTTTTCCACCCACATATAAGCAGCTGACAATTTGTTTCGTCAATCTTATTACGAATACTACCTACTAACAAAATTTCAGGAATCTTAATATAGTTTTTGGCTATTTAATAGCAAAAGCATGCTTATATTGATTACAACTTCTGAATATATTGATTGTAAATGAATATTATATTATCAACTTTAAAATATATTATGTATTTGCATTAAGGTAAGATGAAAAAATATGTCAATTATTTGTATAAAATACTGTATTGGTAATAAAAAAGTATTATACAATTAATCATAATAATAATAATAGTATACTAAAGACACTTAATAATATAATAATAAAAAGAAAGTCAATCGTTTTCTGATTCTGACTCTGCACCTTCAGAATCATCAACCCCCCCCCCCCGCAGTAATTGTGCGGTCATCCTCTTCTTGGTTTCTTTCAGCTGAAAATACTAATTATTGTTATTGATAAAATGATTAAACGTTAATAAAGCATAGAAAATAAATAGTTTTAATATCTTCAGTGAATTGCTGACCTCGGATAATCATATCAACTACTCGACGGAATTGTTCGCCGTCAAACCATTTACAGGTTTATATATTGTCTTCAATATCCCATCCGTAATCCAGAGGAGTTAAACTTGAAGGTTCTTGTTTGTTTATTTTAGATTTTAAACATCGTCGTATAGGTATTTTTTTTTTTTCAATCTACTTTACAGTAGATTTATACCTACTCGATATTAGAGGTATAGCCATCGGGGATCAAGCATACAGGCTGCTAGGATTGCTAAAAGAAGCTCTAGACCTCTTAAGGATTGTTTAACTGTAGTGTGTATAGAGTGTCTGACACAGCAAACATACAGACAAACAGACAACAATAAATCATTGTTTTGGGTACAATTGCGTTGATAAAGGCCCCCAATAGTATTTTTACTCATATATCTTGCATGTACAAACAGCGATCCGTTAGAATTTTATTATATGTGAAGATAGATTACGGCTAGTAGTGCTAAGTTGGTAAATCGGGTCTAGAATAACCCCCCCCCCTCCTAATAAACCGATTTACTTTATATTTACAACATATTTTTCTATTAATATTTCCACAAACGAATATCGAGTTTCGTCCGAGCGACTTTGGGTCCGGAGTAAACCCCTCCTCCAGATGAACCAATTTTTCTGGTTAAGGAACTCGTTAAATCATTTGCTAAGAGAATACTATATACAAAGTTTCGTTAAAAAAAAATCCTCTGGTGTGTATCGAATTAACGATAGTTCATGAAATGTTGGACGTGATTCTTTACATTGGCATAACTTTTTTATTTATGTACCGATTCGCATGAAACAAACACTAAATATTAAGTGAAACGTACCACAATATATTAGTGAATACTGCAACTAAATCGGATAAGCCGTTTCAGAGATTAGCGCGCACAGATAAACAGACAAGCAGGCAAAAATTTTAAAAATCATTGTTTTGGGTACTATTGCATTGATAAAGGTCCCCAATAGTATTTTTCCCCATCTTCCAGAAACAGACAGCGATCCGTTAGAATTGTATTATTTGTATAGATTTGTATTAAGGTATGATGAAAAAATATATTATTTATTTGTATAAAATAGTGTAAAAATTATTATATAATTTATTTATAATAATAATAGTTACCTAATAAAACTTTTTAATAAAAAGAAAGTCTGACTCTTCACCTTCAGAATCATTACTTTCGATATTTGTACTGTTTGTGAGGTCATCCTGCTGTCTCTCATGTGAAAATACTAATTATTGGTATTGAAAAAATGATGAAACATTAATAAAGCAAAGAAAATGAATAATTTTAATATCTTGAGTGAATTACTGATCTCGAACAATCATTTCAACTACTGGAGGTAATTGTTTGCCATTAGATGTTAAAATTTGGATGAATATGGGAACGGGAACAAACCAAACTATTTAGATAATAATAAGTTATTTTTAACACAAGGCGAAACACTGTGCCGAGCGTTGCCTGATTTTCACGCATTCACAGGCAAAAATTGTTTATGTGCTATGTATTTTATACAAATAATTGACATATTTTTTCATCTTACCTTAATGCAAATGCATAATATATTTTAACGTTGATAATAAAAATATTCATTTACAATCAATATATTCAGAAGTTGTAATCAATATAAGCATGCTTTCGCTATTAAATAGTCAAAAACTATATTAAGATTCCTGAAATTTTGTTAGTAGGTAGTATTCGTAATAAGATTGACGAAACAAATTGTCAGCTGCTTATATGTGGGTGGAAATGTTGTCAGCTGGCGGTATAAAGCGGAGCGCGCGCCATGTGCTCAGCGCTTATACCCCCCCAGCTGACAAGTTTTCCACCAAGATATGAGGAGCTGACAATGTTTTTTGTTAATCTCACTACAAATACTACTAACCACCAAAATTTCAGCAATCTTAAAATCGTTTCAGAATTTCGTATTTTTGCCAAGTTTAGACCCCCAGCTGACAAGCAGTCCACCGCTGGCCGGCCAGCTGACAAGTGCCAATGATTATTGTATAATATAAGGTGTCTCTCCAAGAAATTTCATGAATCTTAAAATCGTTTCACATTTTCATATTTTTCCGAAGTTTGCAACGCCCCCGCAGCCAAACCCACCGCTACCTAGCCAGCTGACAAGTGGCACTGTTCTAGTTAAGACTTGTACAATCAATAGTGAAAAAATGAAGAATCTTAAAAATCGTTGCATAAAATGTCACGGGCCGACGGACTAAAACGCATGAAATGGACCAAAGACATGCATATTGCAGTAATGCGAGCGTACTATCTGGCCACAAAATGTGAACATGAAAAGACGGGTTATACAAGGCGAATCGAGCAGTACTGGAAGGAATTATATCCTGATATACATTTGACTTCTCAAAACCTTGCAGATCGAGTAAGACGTATTTTACGTACGGGTAAGATTCTGGAGGGTTTTGAGTTGGAAAGGATAAAGAATGAAGTCCGACAAAGCTCAGATGCGTGCAGCGGCGAAATATTAAATAGGAATGAAAGCCCTGTGAATGAAGTTGATGATACCGAGGCTGAAATCTTAGTGAGTGATGAAAATGTAAAGGATGATGATCAGGAACTTATTGCCACTCTTGAAGACCAATTCATTACGGAACTTCTTTGCTATGTCGGCATTCCGTTCGACCACAGGCACAGTGTCCCTCGCATCACTTACAGTAAAAAGGCTTTAAAAGCAGTAATGGCGATGAATAAAGTCCTAGAAGCGCACGTTGAATCAGTCAATGATATAGACAACGTACGCGATTTAATATACTCAGGAGCAAGAGCAGTTTGTTACTACTTACACTGCGGGCGGGATAAAGAAGTTACTGCCGATGGAACGAAATCAAAATCAGATAAATCCCCACCTTGGAGGAAAAGATTAGAAAAGAAAATATCTGAACTTCGCTGCAGAATTGGTATTTTAACCAACTATGTGCGATGTCCGCAGTCTGCTAGTAACAAACTAAAAGCTAAAATTGATGAAATAATTGTGCTTCATATAGGAATGATTGATGAGGAACGCTTGATTGAATCATTATCTACGTATTTAGACAAGCAAAAACAGAAACTGGCTGTTTACGCAAACAGAATACGTAGGTACAATGAAGCGTTCCTCAGAAGGAAGCAAAATTCTCTTTATAGCGCTCGAGAAAGGGACTTTTATCGCACCTTAATTAAAAGCAATAAAGACAAGGTAAGTGATGTAAATATTGAAATGGACAAGATGGTAGGCTATTGGGCAGACGTATGGGAAGTGCCCGTGTCCCATAGCAAAAATGTGGATTGGATGTCAAAAGTGCGAGAGCAAATAAAGAATGTTCCGCAAATGGAAAACAGCCAAATTTTTGTAGAAGACGTGACACAAGCGATTAAGAAATTGCACAACTGGAAAGCTCCCGGGCGCGATGGCTTACAAAATTATTGGTTGAAGTATTTCACCAGCCTTCTTGGAGCAATAGAACAGTGCTATCAAGACATTCTTGTAGGTCATATGCCAATTCCAGAAGATTTCGCTGAGGGAATCACTTATATGATTCCAAAGAAAATAAATGAGAACCTAGACCCAAAAGACTACAGACCAATAACATGCCTAAATGGTGTCTATAAACTCTTTACATCCATTATTGCATCAAAAATTCAAGATCATTTATATCAATATGAGTTACTAGCCCCAGAGCAGCTCGGCTGTAAACGTGGCTCTAAGGGATGTAAAGAGTTGTTAGTTTTAGATACATTTCTCGCTTCTCAGGTCTCGGCGAAACAGCGAAATCTCTCGATGGCGTGGATAGACTACAAGAAGGCATTTGATTCAGTTCCTCACTCCTGGTTGGTCGAAGTATTAAATATCTACAAGATTTCTGAAAATATAACGGATCTGCTGTCACGTATGATGGCTACGTGGAAAACAAAGCTCATCTTTAGAAAGGGCATAAATAGGATTGAAAGTGAACCAATGAAGATACAACGAGGAATATATCAAGGCGACAGCCTTAGTCCTTTATGGTTTTGTTTGTCCCTCAATCCAATGAGCCAGTTACTTCGTGACAGTGGATTTGGTTACCAGCTAACTGTAAATAATCCCGACACCAGGATAAGCCACAGTCTATTTATGGATGACCTTAAGTTGAACGCAAAGAATCCTGTCCAGCTACAAAGCATGACGGATATTGTTCAAGATTTTAGTAGCACCATCGGCATGACGTTTGGTATTGACAAGTGTGTCGTACTGCATGTTTCAAAAGGGCAATCAGTTTTGACCAATAACATTGCGTTAGCTGATGGTGATACTATCCGTGAACTCGAGGAGGATGAGTCGTACAGGTATCTTGGCGTACAACAACATCTGAAAATAGCCAAAAGAGAAGTAAAAGAGGAACTGAAGGCTGTGCTTCTTAAACGCTTGCGTCTGATTTTAAAAAGCTATCTACATGGCAGGCAGAAAATAAAGGCAATTAATACATGGGCAATATCATCACTGATTTACAGCTTCGGAGTCATCAAATGGTCGGATACATCGTTACAAGAACTGGATCGTCTCATACGAACAGAGATGACTAAGGCACGTATGCACCACCCCATATCGTCAATTGAAAGGCTGTATTTACCCAGGAATAAAGGAGGGCGTGGTCTCGCAAATATTCAAGACTTATGTCGCTCCCAGGAAATTAACCTGAGGAGCTACATAATGGCAAGCGAGAATCGTATTTTCAAGGAAATGGTCAAACTGGACGAAAATTATACAGCCTTAAAATTGAAAACAAGCAACTGGCCGGAAATTACGACGGAATCGGATCGCCTCGGCACGTGGCTAAAGAAAGCACTACACGGGCGATACCATAGTCGGTTATTTGATCCGGAGGTGGTGCTCTCATGGTCAGTAGCGTGGTTGACTTCTGGAAGGCTATTCCCCGAAACAGAGGGGTTTGTAATAGCCATCCAGGATCAAGTAATAGCAACAAGATCCTATCGACGTCACGTTTTGAAGGATGTCAACATCTCTGACAAATGTAGACTTTGTAACAAAACGTATGAGTCGATCCAGCACATTACGGGGGGCTGTGAGATTCTTGCGGGATCCGATTATCTTCAGCGGCACAATAACGTGGCCAAAATATATCATCAAGCACTCGCAGAAAAATATGGTATGTTGGATGGTATGGTCCCTTATTACCGCTACGTCCCAAATAGACTTTTGGAGAAAGGTACAATTAAAATGTATTGGGACGAAGCAATGTTAACGGACCGTACTGTCCATCACAATAAACCAGACATTCTTATCATTGACAAGGGAAGTAAGACAGCCGATATTATTGATTTCGCAATCCCCAATGATGAGAATGTCCGGAAATCATATGCCGAGAAACTGCGCAAGTATCAGGAGTTGGCCATAGAGCTGAAAGACTTGTATAATTTGGATTCCGCAAGGATTACAGCCGTCATAATCTCGACCAACGGGCTCATTCCAAAAACGACGATTGCCGCAAATAACTATTTGAAACTGCCGGAGGATCTAATTAAAAATGCCCAACAAGCGGTACTGCTTGATACCGCCAGAACGGTTCGGAAATTTTTAAATGAACGCCCGTAAAAAATCAACAAAAAAAAAATCAATAAAAACAATTCTTTCGGTTGGCAACGGCCCCCGAAAGAATTTATCCCAGGTGACTGAGGAGAAAACCCCCAATAATAATAATAATAATAATAATAATATAATAATAATAATATATATATATATATATATATATATATATATATATATATATATATATATATATATATATATATATATGTGTGTGTGTGTATCAGGGGTAGAAAATGCTTGATACCTTTTAGTTTAAAAAAGTATTTTTTAACCTTTTTTTAAAAAGGTTTTTAATTACTGTTATTTTCAACATAAAAAAATAAAATATATATAAAATATCTACAACTCTCCATTAATAAAATGTTATATTCTAATCCTTCCTTAACACGAAAATTAAAACATTTTAGTTTCAATAAATTTTGAACATGCGGAAAATATTTCAAGAGAATCCCATGATTCTAAAGAACTCAAACAACGACCTTAATTCAACAAATATTTTTCCAATATTCTCGAAAACGATTACAGATATCGTCTAGAAAATGGTTTCATTCAAGGAAACCATAACACGAGTACATGTAAGCAGATGTTGTAGGCGCAAGAGTCGCGCGTGCGAATTTCGCTCCAAAAACCATGTTTCGGAGGATGGATGTGACTGGTTAATGAACTGCATCTTTCAAATTAGACGAAAGATTGTTCTACCAAATTTCATCAAAATCGGAACATTTTTGAGCCGGTGGCAGAGAGCGAAAGACAAATATACACAGGGTGTCCCAAATATATACAGGGTGTCCCAAATATATACAGGGTGTCCCAAATATATACAGGGTGTCCCAAATATATACAGGGTGTCCCAAATATATACAGGGTGTCCCAAATATATACAGGGTGTCCCAAATATATACAGGGTGTCCCAAATATACACAGGGTGTCCCAAATATACACAGGGTGTCCCAAATATACACAGGGTGTCCCAAATATATACAGGGTGTCCCAAATATATACAGGGTGTCCCAAATATATACAGGGTGTCCCAAATATACACAGGGTGTCCCAAATATATACAGGGTGTCCCAAATATATACAGGGTGTCCCAAATATATACAGGGTGTCCCAAATATATACAGGGTGTCCCAAATATATACAGGGTGTCCCAAATATATACAGGGTGTCCCAAATATACACAGGGTGTCCCAAATATATACAGGGTGTCCCAAATATATACAGGGTGTCCCAAATATATACAGGGTGTCCCAAATATATACAGGGTGTCCCAAATATATACAGGGTGTCCCAAATATATACAGGGTGTCCCAAATATACACAGGGTGTCCCAAATATATACAGGGTGTCCCAAATATATACAGGGTGTCCCAAATATATACAGGGTGTCCCAAATATATACAGGGTGTCCCAAATATATACAGGGTGTCCCAAATATACACAGGGTGTCCCAAATATATACAGGGTGTCCCAAATATACACAGGGTGTCCCAAATATACACAGGGTGTCCCAAATATACACAGGGTGTCCCAAATATACACAGGGTGTCCCAAATATACACAGGGTGTCCCAAATATACACAGGGTGTCCCAAATATATACAGGGTGTCCCAAATATATACAGGGTGTCCCAAATATATACAGGGTGTCCCAAATATATACAGGGTGTCCCAAATATATACAGGGTGTCCCAAATATACACAGGGTGTCCCAAATATATACAGGGTGTCCCAAATATACACAGGGTGTCCCAAATATACACAGGGTGTCCCAAATATACACAGGGTGTCCCAAATATACACAGGGTGTCCCAAATATACACAGGGTGTCCCAAATATACACAGGGTGTCCCAAATAAGACGGCTCAAACTAATTTTGCGGCCAAACGGTTCATCTGAGAAAAAAATGCCAGAGGTAAAAGTTGTAGGGCTTGACATAAGCTTTCTAAATATGTCAACGATTTAACATATTTACTGTGCATGTGCGCAGATGAAATGTTGAGGTTCGCAGATTACTCCTATTATTATGCACATCATTTTGAAGGGAATTAAAAAACAAACCCTTTGCTGCAAACCGCACTTCGAGATCTTTAAAATCAAATGAGTTTCGTGCGGTTCAAATTTTATTGTTTTAAATTAAAACGCTTTTTTGTAGGCACTCACGGAGGTCGGTTATAATAAAAATATGGCCGATCCCCTAAAAGACTTTAATAAAATTGAAATAAGGCATCTTTTGTAAGTATTTAGTCTATTTCTTCTTTGGGGATTAACTAAGCTAAATCTGACTATTCATGTTATCTATCTAGTCTTTTGGATCCGATATTCCATATTGGATTATGGTTCATTTTTTTGCGTTTGTTCATTATTAGCGTAATATTCCCATTGAACCATGAAGTTCACAAGTTGTGAGATTGTAAAAGATTATTTTTTACGGGGAGTGTAGACGTAAAGCTCGGATGGCTGCTGGACTTCACAGTGCAGTAATACCCAAACCGAGTTCATCCGTCTTACAAAACGATCTTGCGTCTGGTGTCAAACGCCCGACAAGGACATTTCTCTTTCAACAGAAGACATTCTTGAAGAGACCAGGACATGATCTTGGACCTTGTTAGGAGAAATCCCCACATCAGTGTTCGGGAGATTGCCAGAGAAACACGGATTTCAAGAAGAAATGTTCACTGTACACTTCCACGCAGTAAGTACCACCCTTATCACATATCCTTGCATCAAGAACTTTCAAATAGGGATATGGAAGTGAGGGAGGATTACTGCAGCTGATGCATCAACTTCTTATGGCAAAACGGGATATTCATGAGGAATGTTCTCTTCAGTGATGAAGCCACATTTGTAAGTGATGGATACGTGAACAGGCATAACTTACATTATTGGTCCATGAATAACCCTCACTGGATAAGGCAGCTGGACCTCCAGTATCACGCTGGACCTCCAGTATCACGCTGGACCACCAGTATCGGTGGTCAGTAAACGTCTGGTGCGGGATTCTGGGCAGTAAAATTATTGGCCCATATTTTTTGGAAGGTCCCGTATCAGGGAATGCTTACAGGACATTCATCTTGGATCAACTTCCAGAGCTCATGGAGAACTTACCACTAGAGACAAGACGTACGATGTGGTTCCAGCATGATGGTAGTCCAGCCCATTATTCCCGAGAAGCTAGGAATGCTGTAACCTCCATATCCGGAAACCGTTGGATTGGCTGGGATGGCCCTATTTCTTGGCCACCTAGATCACCTGACCTCACTTAGCTGGACTTCTTCCTGAGGGTACATTTAAAAATATGGTCTACTCTAATCCGCCTAGTACACTAGACCAAAGGCAAGGAAGGATTGCTGAAGCCTCCAGAGCCATATTGGAGGAACAAGCATCGAGAGCAGTTGACAGCATACGTTCCAGACTTCAAAGGTGTCTGGATGTTGAAGGTGGCATCTTTGAAGACACTATTCCTTTTTGAAGAAATAACAATACAGTAAAATGGATGCTTTGAAACTGCAAGATAAGAGCTTTGTTTACAATTTATTATTTAATCTATCAATGAAATAGGGCTAGCAGTTAAATTGTACGTCTCAAACGAAAAATCAGACTAAATACTTAAAAAGATGCCCTATTTTCAATTTTATTAAAAGTATTAGGAAAAATATTTCTTTTAGAGGATCGGCCATATTTGTTACAAAAAGTTGTGGAGAAAATACCTCAAAGTCATGTGTCACACATTCATAACCGACCTCTGTGAGGCCTACATGTGTCACACATTCATAACCGACCTCTGTGAGGCCTACATGTATCACACATTCATAACCGACCTTCCGTGAGGCCTACATGTGTCACACATTCATAACCGACCTCTGTGAGGCCTACATGTGTCACACATTCATAACCGACCTTCCGTGAGGCCTACATGTGTCACACATTCATAACCGACCTCTGTGAGGCCTACATGTGTCACACATTCATAACCGACCTTCCGTGAGGCCTACATGTGTCACACATTCATAACCGACCTTCCGTGAGGCCTACATGTATCACATATTCATAACCGACCTCTGTGAGGCCTACATGTATCACACATTCATAACCGACCTCTGTGAGGCCTACATGTATCACACATTCATAACCGACCTCTGTGAGGCCTACATGTGTCACACATTCATAACCGACCTTCCGTGAGGCCTGCAAAAAATCATTTTAATTTAAAACAATAAAATTTGAATCGCACGAAACTCATTTGACTATAAAGATGTCGAAGTACAGTTTGCAGCAAAGGCTTTGTTTTTTAATTCCCTTCAAAATTATTTTAGAGGTAATCTGCAAACCTCAACATTTCATCTAGTGCCGAGCGCACATGCGCAGTAAATATGTTAAATGGTCGTATATATATATATATATATATATATATATATATATATATATATATATATATATATATATTATCAATGCTTGAGAAGTTCTCCTCTATTATAAAAATTACATGTTTTTATCATGTAGCGTCGTCGTTAGAGAGTTGAATTCGGGGTTCCAGATCGCCCCTGGGCTCACCCAGCCTATAAATAATTAATTAATGGGTACGTGCAAAGAAGGAAATCAGGCGACCAGAACTTAGTTCTGACCACACTATCTCCCTAGAATGCCTTATGGACACGATTCGGATACCTCTATAATATCTGCCCCTGTGGGGCCCTGTGTTACGAGACCGATTGATTATAAAAGGAAACAAGTTGGCGCAGGTATTCATACATTCGTTCATAAACCCCCTAAAATATTTCCATTTAGCTTCAGCTCTGATTTCTATCTCTGGTTGACACAACATTCGTATTGCATTAGTTTAGCTATCGTCCAAAAGCCCACTATCGCCCCAATATCGTCCAAAACCACGCTCTTGTCCCAATATCGCCCAATATCGTCCAAAAGCCTACTATCGTCCAAATATCGCCCAAAAGCCCACTATCGTCCAAATATCGCCCAAAAGCCCACTATCGTCCAAATATCGCCCAAAAGCCCACTATCGTCCAAATATCGCCCAAAAGCCCACTATCATCCCAATATCATCCAAAAGTATATGTACCGCCGAAGCGAGTAGGAAAAGTTAATAGGCCAGTATATAAATGAAAAGAATCAGTCCAATTACAGCCCTTTGTATAATAGTATACTCATAAAACCAGGTATTGTACAGGAATTACAGCCCTTTGTATAATAGTATACTCATAAAACCAGGTATAGTACAGGAATTACAGCCCTTTGTATAATAGTATACTCATAAAACCAGGTATTGTACAGGAATTACAGCCCTTTGTATAATAGTATACTCATAAAACCAGGTATAGTACAGGAATTACAGCCCTTTGTATAATAGTATACTCATAAAACCAGGTATTGTACAGGAATTACAGCCCTTTGTATAATAGTATACCCATAAAACCAGGTATTGTACAGGAATTACAGCCCTTTGTATAATAGTATACTCATAAAACCAGGTATAGTACAGGAATTACAGCCCTTTGTATAATAGTATACCCATAAAACCAGGTATTGTACAGGAATTACAGCCCTTTGTATAATAGTATACTCATAAAACCAGGTATTGTACAGGAATTACAGCCCTTTGTATAATAGTATACTCATAAAACCAGGTATTGTACAGGAATTACAGCCCTTTGTATAATAGTATACTCATAAAACCAGGTATAGTACAGGAATTACAGCCCTTTGTATAATAGTATACTCATAAAACCAGGTATTGTACAGGAATTACAGCCCTTTGTATAATAGTATACTCATAAAACCAGGTATAGTACAGGAATTACAGCCCTTTGTATAATAGTATACTCATAAAACCAGGTATAGTACAGGAATTACAGCCCTTTGTATAATAGTATACCCATAAAACCAGGTATTGTACAGGAATTACAGCCCTTTGTATAATAGTATACTCATAAAACCAGGTATTGTACAGGAATTACAGCCCTTTGTATAATAGTATACTCATAAAACCAGGTATTGTACAGGAATTACAGCCCTTTGTATAATAGTATACTCATAAAACCAGGTATTGTACAGGAATTACAGCCCTTTGTATAATAGTATACTCATAAAACCAGGTATTGTACAGGAATTACAGCCCTTTGTATAATAGTATACTCATAAAACCAGGTATTGTACAGGAATTACAGCCCTTTGTATCATAGTATACTCATAAAACCAGGTATTGTACAGGAATTACAGCCCTTTGTATAATAGTATACTCATAAAACCAGGTATTGTACAGGAATTACAGCCCTTTGTATAATAGTATACTCATAAAACCAGGTATTGTACAGGAATTACAGCCCTTTGTATAATAGTATACCCATAAAACCAGGTATAGTCCAGGAATTACAGCCCTTTGTATAATAGTATACTCATAAAACCAGGTATAGTCCAGGAATTACAGCCCTTTGTATCATAGTATACTCATAAAACCAGGTATTGTACAGGAATTACAGCCCTTTGTATAATAGTATACCCATAAAACCAGGTATAGTCCAGGAATTACAGCCCTTTGTATAATAGTATACCCATAAAACCAGGTATAGTACAGGAATTACAGCCCTTTGTATAATAGTATACTCATAAAACCAGGTATTGTACAGGAATTACAGCCCTTTGTATAATAGTATACTCATAAAACCAGGTATTGTACAGGAATTACAGCCCTTTGTATAATAGTATACTCATAAAACCAGGTATTGTACAGGAATTACAGCCCTTTGTATAATAGTATACTCATAAAACCAGGTATTGTACAGGAATTACAGCCCTTTGTATAATAGTATACTCATAAAACCAGGTATTGTACAGGAATTACAGCCCTTTGTATAATAGTATACTCATAAAACCAGGTATTGTACAGGAATTACAGCCCTTTGTATAATAGTATACTCATAAAACCAGGTATTGTACAGGAATTACAGCCCTTTGTATCATAGTATACTCATAAAACCAGGTATTGTACAGGAATTACAGCCCTTTGTATAATAGTATACTCATAAAACCAGGTATTGTACAGGAATTACAGCCCTTTGTATAATAGTATACTCATAAAACCAGGTATAGTACAGGAATTACAGCCCTTTGTATAATAGTATACTCATAAAACCAGGTATTGTACAGGAATTACAGCCCTTTGTATAATAGTATACTCATAAAACCAGGTATTGTACAGGAATTACAGCCCTTTGTATAATAGTATACTCATAAAACCAGGTATTGTACAGGAATTACAGCCCTTTGTATAATAGTATACTCATAAAACCAGGTATTGTACAGGAATTACAGCCCTTTGTATAATAGTATACTCATAAAACCAGGTATTGTACAGGAATTACAGCCCTTTGTATAATAGTATACTCATAAAACCAGGTATTGTACAGGAATTACAGCCCTTTGTATAATAGTATACTCATAAAACCAGGTATAGTACAGGAATTACAGCCCTTTGTATAATATTATACTCATAAAACCAGGTATTGTACAGGAATTACAGCCCTTTGTATAATATTATATTCATAAAACCAGGTATAGTACAGGAATTACAGCCCTTTGTATAATATTATACTCATAAAACCAGGTATTGTACAGGAATTACAGCCCTTTGTATAATATTATATTCATAAAACCAGGTATAGTACAGGAATTACAGCCCTTTGTATAATAGTATACTCATAAAACCAGGTATTGTACAGGAATTACAGCCCTTTGTATAATATTATACTCATAAAACCAGGTATAGTACAGGAATTACAGCCCTTTGTATAATAGTATACTCATAAAACCAGGTATTGTACAGGAATTACAGCCCTTTGTATAATATTATACTCATAAAACCAGGTATTGTACAGGAATTACAGCCCTTTGTATAATAGTATACTCATAAAACCAGGTATTGTACAGGAATTACAGCCCTTTGTATCATAGTATACTCATAAAACCAGGTATTGTACAGGAATTACAGCCCTTTGTATAATAGTATACTCATAAAACCAGGTATTGTACAGGAATTACAGCCCTTTGTATAATAGTATACTCATAAAACCAGGTATAGTACAGGAATTACAGCCCTTTGTATAATAGTATACTCATAAAACCAGGTATTGTACAGGAATTACAGCCCTTTGTATAATAGTATACTCATAAAACCAGGTATTGTACAGGAATTACAGCCCTTTGTATAATATTATACTCATAAAACCAGGTATAGTACAGGAATTACAGCCCTTTGTATAATAGTATACTCATAAAACCAGGTATTGTACAGGAATTACAGCCCTTTGTATAATATTATACTCATAAAACCAGGTATTGTACAGGAATTACAGCCCTTTGTATAATAGTATACTCATAAAACCAGGTATTGTACAGGAATTACAGCCCTTTGTATAATATTATACTCATAAAACCAGGTATTGTACAGGAATTACAGCCCTTTGTATAATAGTATACTCATAAAACCAGGTATTGTACAGGAATTACAGCCCTTTGTATCATAGTATACTCATAAAACCAGGTATTGTACAGGAATTACAGCCCTTTGTATAATAGTATACTCATAAAACCAGGTATTGTACAGGAATTACAGCCCTTTGTATAATAGTATACTCATAAAACCAGGTATAGTACAGGAATTACAGCCCTTTGTATAATAGTATACTCATAAAACCAGGTATTGTACAGGAATTACAGCCCTTTGTATAATAGTATACTCATAAAACCAGGTATTGTACAGGAATTACAGCCCTTTGTATAATAGTATACTCATAAAACCAGGTATTGTACAGGAATTACAGCCCTTTGTATAATAGTATACTCATAAAACCAGGTATTGTACAGGAATTACAGCCCTTTGTATAATAGTATACTCATAAAACCAGGTATTGTACAGGAATTACAGCCCTTTGTATAATAGTATACTCATAAAACCAGGTATTGTACAGGAATTACAGCCCTTTGTATAATAGTATACTCATAAAACCAGGTATAGTACAGGAATTACAGCCCTTTGTATAATATTATACTCATAAAACCAGGTATTGTACAGGAATTACAGCCCTTTGTATAATATTATATTCATAAAACCAGGTATAGTACAGGAATTACAGCCCTTTGTATAATATTATACTCATAAAACCAGGTATTGTACAGGAATTACAGCCCTTTGTATAATATTATATTCATAAAACCAGGTATAGTACAGGAATTACAGCCCTTTGTATAATAGTATACTCATAAAACCAGGTATTGTACAGGAATTACAGCCCTTTGTATAATATTATACTCATAAAACCAGGTATAGTACAGGAATTACAGCCCTTTGTATAATAGTATACTCATAAAACCAGGTATTGTACAGGAATTACAGCCCTTTGTATAATATTATACTCATAAAACCAGGTATTGTACAGGAATTACAGCCCTTTGTATAATAGTATACTCATAAAACCAGGTATTGTACAGGAATTACAGCCCTTTGTATCATAGTATACTCATAAAACCAGGTATTGTACAGGAATTACAGCCCTTTGTATCATAGTATACCCATAAAACCAGGTATAGTCCAGGAATTACAGCCCTTTGTATGATATTATACTCATAAAACCAGGTATAGTACAGGAATTACAGCCCTTTGTATAATAGTATACTCATAAAACCAGGTATAGTACAGGAATTACAGCCCTTTGTATCATAGTATACTCATAAAACCAGGTATTGTACAGGAATTACAGCCCTTTGTATAATAGTATACTCATAAAACCAGGTATTGTACAGGAATTTCTCACTATTAATCTACCATTTTCCATATATAAAACAATATTCCAATTAAGAACCTGCAGTAACTACGCAATAAAATTCAACATAAACAATTTAACATATACAATAGACCCGCAGAAGAAATTTAACATATACACTAGACCCGCAGAAGAAATTCAACATATACAATAGACCCGCAGAAGAAATTTAACATATACACTAGACCCGCAGAAGAAATTTAACATATACAATAGACCCGCAGAAGAAATTCAACATATACAATAGACCCGCAGAAGAAATTCAACATATACAATAGACCCGCAGAAGAAATTTAACATATACACTAGACCCGCAGAAGAAATTTAACATATACAATAGACCCGCAGAAGAAATGTTCTGTTTGTAGTTTAAATGTTCTAGAGAAGATTAATCCTTTAATTCTTCCTTCCCCTGCTTATGAGCCGATAAGAGCTAAACATCTTACCTTTCTTACTCATCATGATACAGAAATTAATTTCCTCGACGCACTCAATAGCAATAATAAATATAAACTCATAGGAATATATAGATATATTCAGGAAATTATAAAGTGTCCATCATTTATTTTAAATTAATAAAAGTTAATTATTTTTTATTCTTTGCTTTTTAATTTTTGTTTTGTTCTTTTAATAATTCACTTTTCAGTTAATTTACATTTAATTTATGTTATAATATTATGATTATATTTCTTTTAATCATAAGACGGAGGTTTTTATTTATGTATTATTAGTTATATTATTTATTTCTCATATAGGTACAGATATTGTTATTTTGCAACTTATTTGCTTATTATAGTTGTTAGTAAAATAGCAAAAAAATATGCTATATCAGTTAATCAGTTATCAAAGTTATAATTTAAAATTACTAACAATAGGACTAACTAAATAAATATGTAAGCCAACTCCTTTGCTAAATCCTGTATAGGAAATAAAATAATAATAATACTATTCTGGGACTGGAAAAAAATAAATAAAAATTAATTAAAAATTATCGTCCAAAAGCCCACTATCGTCCCAATATCGCTCAATATCGTCCAAAAGCCCATTATCGTCCCAATATCGTCCAAAAGCCCACTATCGTCCCAATATCGCTCAATATCGTCCAAAAGCCCATTATCGTCGCAATATCGTCAAAAAGCCCACTATCGTCCCAATATCGCTCAATATCGTCCTAAAGCCCAATATCGTCCCAATATCGCTCAATATCGTCCAAAAGCCCACTATCGTCCCAATATCGTTCAAAAGCCCAATATCGTCCAAAAGCCCACTATCGTCCCAATATCGCTCAATATCGTCCAAAAGCCCATTATCGTCGCGATATCGTCCAAAAGCCTACTATTGTCCCAATATCGCTCAATATCGTCCAAAAGCCCATTATCGTCCAAAAGCCCTCTATCGTCCCAATATCGTCCAAAAGTTCAACTTACAAAACTCCTCCACCTTATACGTTTTCTGCCGGGGCAATATCATGACCGTCTTGAAACTACATAGAACACATTTTCTGTTTATAGTTATACCCAAGTTGTCCAGCAAAGGGGGTTTATATTCTAATTATTATCTACTCCCATAATTCACACCTAAACAAAACTATCAAGAGAAAATTATACACATATATAGTTTAGAATTATTATTATTATTTTTTTTTTAAGACGCATCGAAAAATCTTGGCCATTAGCGCCGACATCCAGGGTCCGGCCAGGAATTTTCTCAGCGAGCCGTGATATGAGAAAATTCCTGTCGCCGGTAGGGATCGAACCCTCCGACTCCCGATTATGAATCTAGCGCGATAGCCACTAGACCACGGGAGACCTCAAGTGTTCCAATTTTCGGCGTTAACACAACGATCAGTAGCTTAGAATTAATAAAGGGACTGAGGCCATGGAAAAATTTTTAATTTTTAAAAACCACTAATAAATAACATATTATTCTGGAACGAAATATTTACAAACTACCACCGTATATATACAAACTACCACCGTATATTTACAAACTACCACCGTATATTTACAAACTACCACCGTATATATACAAACTACCACCGTATATTTACAAACTACCACCGTATATTTACAAACTACCACCGTATATATACAAACTACCACCGTATATTTACAAACTACCACCGTATATTTACAAACTACCACCGTATATTTACAAACTACCACCGTATATTTACAAACTACCACCGTATATTTACAAACTACCACCGTATATTTACAAACTACCACCGTATATTTACAAACTACCACCGTATGTTTACAAACTACCACCGTATATTTACAAACTACCACCGTATATTTACAAACTACCACCGTATATTTACAAACTACCACCGTATGTTTACAAACTACCACCGTATATTTACAAACTACCACCGTATATTTACAAACTACCACCGTATATTTACAAACTACCACCGTATGTTTACAAACTACCACCGTATATTTACAAACTACCACCGTATATTTACAAACTACCACCGTATATTTACAAACTACCACCGTATGTTTACAAACTACCACCGTATGTTTACAAACTACCACCGTATGTTTACAAACTACCACCGTATGTTTACAAACTACCACCGTATGTTTACAAACTACCACCGTATATTTACAAACTACCACCGTATATTTACAAACTACCACCGTATGTTTACAAACTACCACCGTATGTTTACAAACTACCACCGTATGTTTACAAACTACCACCGTATGTTTACAAACTACCACCGTATGTTTACAAACTACCACCGTATGTTTACAAACTACCACCGTATATTTACAAACTACCACCGTATATTTACAAACTACCACCGTATATTTACAAACTACCACCGTATATTTACAAACTACCACCGTATATTTACAAACTACCACCGTATATTTACAAACTACCACCGTATATTTACAAACTACCACCGTATATTTACAAACTACCACCGTATATTTACAAACTACCACCGTATATTTACAAACTACCACCGAATATTTACAAACTACCACCGTATATTTACAAACTACCACCGTATATTTACAAACTACCACCGTATATTTACAAACTACCACCGTATATTTTCAAACTACCACCGTATATTTACAAACTACCACCGTATATTTTCAAACTACCACCGTATATTTACAAACTACCACCGTATATTTACAAACTACCACCGTATATTTACAAACTACCACCGTATATTTACAAACTACCACCGTATATTTACAAACTACCACCGTATATTTTCAAACTACCACCGTATATTTACAAACTACCACCGTATATTTACAAACTACCACCGTATATTTACAAACTACCACCGTATATTTACAAACTACCACCGAATATTTACAAACTACCACCGTATATTTACAAACTACCACCGTATATTTTCAAACTACCACCGTATATTTACAAACTACCACCGTATATTTTCAAACTACCACCGTATATTTACAAACTACCACCGTATATTTACAAACTACCACCGTATATTTACAAACTACCACCGTATATTTACAAACTACCACCGTATATTTAAGAAAATAATAAAAGAGAAACATATACCTTAGATAAACAAATACATACACAAACTTCTACAACAAACTTACACGAATAAGCAAAAACATGTACAGCAAATGTATGTGCTACCTTCAAGTTAAAAGCGTACGCTTAGCAAATTAAATGTGCTTATTACATATAACTATTTTTAACTTCAAAATTTGGATTGCAACTTATTTATATATGTATATATATATATATATATATATATATATATATATATATTTTTTTTTTTTGTTTTAAATTGCATCGCTGGGTATCACATGTATGTATGGAACGGCTTCTTTCTCCAGCGGTGTCGCTCCTCTCTCCATCGCAATATTTCGTCGGGTTCATCTCCGACTTCTTCAGGCTGCTATGTGTCGTCCTCGGTGGTTATCAAGGGAATGAATTTTTCCCGGATTTTCCCTCCCGCTGGTCGTCTTGAGTCCCTGTTTTCTCCTCTATCTTCTTAAGGATTGGCCGCCAAATGTCCGGTAGGATGAGGCCATCTTCCCTATTGAAGTTTACCGGATGCTTATTTATTTCGATGGCTTCTCTGATTAGTCTCCTTGTCAAGCTGGTTTCCTTGGCTAGGGTCTTGGCTCGGTCGAATAATACTTGCCTGGGGCACTCTTCTCCGTGTGTTGCCACCGCAGAAGTTTTGGTGCGCCCCAGCCTGTAGTCAGCAGCGTGTTGTCCGTTCCGGGTGGCCACCTTCTTACCTGTTTGACCTACATACACCTTCCCACAGTCGCACGGTAGAAGGTAGACACCCTGGTCTTGTAACCGCTGCTTATCTTTACTCTTCCCGAGACAATCCCCTATCTTGTTGAGAGGCCTGAAGGCGACATCTATCTCCTCTTTTCTGAAGAGTCTGCCCAGCCTCTCGCTGACACCGCTGACGTAAGGCAAGGAGATTCTGGTTCTTTGTTTTGTGTCTGTCCGGCTGTTTTCCTCCTTGTGTCGGCTTTCCACATCCTTGATGGTTCGCGAAATTAATTTTTGATCGTAACCATTGCTGACCAGATCCTTGGTCATCTGCTCGAATTCCATCTTCAGGAGTGTCCGGTTACTGCACAGGCTAACAGCTCTATGTGCGAGTGTCCTGACTACACTCATTTTGTGGCCCCGGTGGTGGTGTGAGTCTGAGTGCAAATATCTCCCTGTGGCCGTGGGCTTCCTATAAACGGTGTGCTCCAGCTCACCATTGTTTCCTCTAATGATCATGAGGTCTAAGAAAGGCAATCTTCCGTCCTTCTCCTCCTCGACGGTGAACTTGATAGCTGGGTGCAAGTTGTTCATTAGCAAGAGGAATTTTATAAGTTCCTCTTCCCCATGCTGCCAAATTGCGAGAACATCATCCACATATCTTAGCCAGAGCTTCGGTTTGTGTTCGGTCTTCTCCATTAACCGCCTTTCAAAGTCCTCCATGAAAATATCGGCCACAACTGGTGAGAGGGGGCTGCCCATGGCCACGCCATCCTTCTGCTGGTACAGGACTCCTCTGTATTGGAAGTAGCACGACGTCAGCACAAGCTCAGCTAGTTCCATCATCTTGCCTTCCAGAAATTTGTTTTTCTTAATAATGTTGATAGCATCCTGTGCTGGAAGACTGGTAAAAAGAGATTCCACATTAAAACTCAGTAATATATCCTTTTCCTCCAATTTGATATTTTTCAAGATCTCCACCAAATGAAATGAATTTTTGACGTCAGCGGTGTCAGTGAGAGGCTGGGCAGACTCTTAAGAAAAGAGGAGATAGATGTCGCCTTCAAGCCTCTCAACAAGATAGGGGATTGCCTCGGGAAGAGTAAAGATAAGCAGCGGTTACAAGACCAGTGTGTCTACCTTCTACCGTGCGACTGTGGGAAGGTGTATGTAGGTCAAACAGGTAAGAAGGTGG
>OX328129.1:1230598-1438098 GCA_946811695.1 Gonocerus acuteangulatus | reverse complement strand
GGCTTCTAGAAGCTGGGTGGTTGGTGAGACTCCAGCTGATCTAGGAGGCTTCTAGTAGCTGGGTGGTGGGTTAGACTCCAGCTGTTAGGACGTCAAAGTCAGCTGATCTAGGAGGCTTCTAGTAGCTGGGTGGTTGGTGAGACTCCAGCTGATCTAGGAGGCTTCTAGTAGCTGGGTGGTGGGTTAGACTCCAGCTGTTAGGACGTCAAAGTCAGCTGATCTAGGAGGCTTCTAGTAGCTGGGTGGTTGGTGAGACTCCAGCTGATCTAGGAGGCTTCTAGTAGCTGGGTGGTTGGTGAGACTCCAGCTGATCTAGGAGGCTTCTAGTAGCTGGGTGGTTGGTGAGACTCCAGCTGTTAGGACGTCAAAGTCAGCTGATCTAGGAGGCTTCTAGAAGCTGGGTGGTGGGTTAGACTCCAGCTGTTAGGACGTCAAAGTCAGCTGATCTAGGAGGCTTCTAGTAGCTGGGTGGTTGGTGAGACTCCAGCTGATCTAGGAGGCTTCTAGTAGCTGGGTGGTTGGTGAGACTCCAGCTGTTAGGACGTCAAAGTCAGCTGATCTAGGAGGCTTCTAGAAGCTGGGTGGTGGGTTAGACTCCAGCTGTTAGGACGTCAAAGTCAGCTGATCTAGGAGGCTTCTAGTAGCTGGGTGGTGGGTTAGACTCCAGCTGTTAGGACGTCAAAGTCTGCTGATCTAGGAGGCTTCTAGTAGCTGGGTGGTGGGTTAGACTCCAGCTGATCTAGGAGGCTTCTAGCAGCTGGGTGGTTGGTGAGACTCCAGCTGTTAGGACGTCAAAGTCAGCTGATCTAGGAGGCTTCTAGAAGCTGGGTGGTGGGTTAGACTCCAGCTGATCTAGGAGGCTTCTAGTAGCTGGGTGGTTGGTGAGACTCCAGCTGTTAGGACGTCAAAGTCAGCTGATCTAGGAGGCTTCTAGAAGCTGGGTGGTGGGTTAGACTCCAGCTGTTAGGACGTCAAAGTCTGCTGATCTAGGAGGCTTCTAGAAGCTGGGTGGTGGGTTAGACTCCAGCTGATCTAGGAGGCTTCTAGTAGCTGGGTGGTTGGTGAGACTCCAGCTGTTAGGACGTCAAAGTCAGCTGATCTAGGAGGCTTCTAGAAGCTGGGTGGTGGGTTAGACTCCAGCTGTTAGGACGTCAAAGTCTGCTGATCTAGGAGGCTTCTAGAAGCTGGGTGGTGGGTTAGACTCCAGCTGATCTAGGAGGCTTCTAGTAGCTGGGTGGTTGGTGAGACTCCAGCTGTTAGGACGTCAAAGTCAGCTGATCTAGGAGGCTTCTAGTAGCTGGGTGGTGGGTTAGACTCCAGCTGTTAGGACGTCAAAGTCTGCTGATCTAGGAGGCTTCTAGTAGCTGGGTGGTGGGTTAGACTCCAGCTGATCTAGGAGGCTTCTAGTAGCTGGGTGGTTGGTGAGACTCCAGCTGATCTAGGAGGCTTCTAGTAGCTGGGTGGTTGGTGAGACTCCAGCTGTTAGGACGTCAAAGTCAGCTGATCTAGGAGGCTTCTAGAAGCTGGGTGGTGGGTTAGACTCCAGCTGTTAGGACGTCAAAGTCAGCTGATCTAGGAGGCTTATAGTAGCTGGGTGGTTGGTGAGACTCCAGCTGATCTAGGAGGCTTCTAGTAGCTGGGTGGTTGGTGAGACTCCAGCTGTTAGGACGTCAAAGTCAGCTGATCTAGGAGGCTTCTAGAAGCTGGGTGGTGGGTTAGACTCCAGCTGTTAGGACGTCAAAGTCAGCTGATCTAGGAGGCTTCTAGTAGCTGGGTGGTGGGTTAGACTCCAGCTGTTAGGACGTCAAAGTCTGCTGATCTAGGAGGCTTCTAGTAGCTGGGTGGTGGGTTAGACTCCAGCTGATCTAGGAGGCTTCTAGCAGCTGGGTGGTTGGTGAGACTCCAGCTGTTAGGACGTCAAAGTCAGCTGATCTAGGAGGCTTCTAGAAGCTGGGTGGTGGGTTAGACTCCAGCTGATCTAGGAGGCTTCTAGTAGCTGGGTGGTTGGTGAGACTCCAGCTGTTAGGACGTCAAAGTCAGCTGATCTAGGAGGCTTCTAGAAGCTGGGTGGTGGGTTAGACTCCAGCTGTTAGGACGTCAAAGTCTGCTGATCTAGGAGGCTTCTAGAAGCTGGGTGGTGGGTTAGACTCCAGCTGATCTAGGAGGCTTCTAGTAGCTGGGTGGTTGGTGAGACTCCAGCTGTTAGGACGTCAAAGTCAGCTGATCTAGGAGGCTTCTAGTAGCTGGGTGGTGGGTTAGACTCCAGCTGTTAGGACGTCAAAGTCTGCTGATCTAGGAGGCTTCTAGTAGCTGGGTGGTGGGTGAGACTCCAGCTGATCTAGGAGGCTTCTAGCAGCTGGGTGGTTGGTGAGACTCCAGCTGTTAGGACGTCAAAGTCAGCTGATCTAGGAGGCTTCTAGTAGCTGGGTGGTGGGTTAGACTCCAGCTGTTAGGACATCAAAGTCAGCTGATCTAGGAGGCTTCTAGAAGCTGGGTGGTGGGTTAGACTCCAGCTGATCTAGGAGGCTTCTAGTAGCTGGGTGGTTGGTGAGACTCCAGCTGTTAGGACGTCAAAGTCAGCTGATCTAAGAGGCTTCTAGAAGCTGGGTGGTGGGTTAGACTCCAGCTGTTAGGACGTCAAAGTCTGCTGATCTAGGAGGCTTCTAGTAGCTGGGTGGTGGGTTAGACTCCAGCTGATCTAGGAGGCTTCTAGCAGCTGGGTGGTTTGTGAGACTCCAGCTGTTAGGACGTCAAAGTCAGCTGATCTAGGAGGCTTCTAGTAGCTGGGTGGTGGGTTAGACTCCAGCTGATGTTTCGACGTAGTCAGCTGATCTATGAGGCTCCTCGCACAGGGTGATGGGTTAGACTCCAGCTGATGGTTCGGCGAAGTCAGCTGATCTATGAGGCTCCTCGTACGGGGAGATGGGTTAGACTCCAGCTGATGGTTCGGCAAAGTCAGCTGATCTATGAGGCTCATCGTGCAGGGAGATGGGTTAGACTCCAGCTGATGGTTCGGCAAAGTCAGCTGATCTATGAGGCTCATCGTGCAGGGTGAAGGCTTTGACTCCAAATGGAGGCGTCAATTTTCATATTGTTCAGTAGTTCACATAAAAGCACAAATTCCTGTTTATGACCAAAAACAATAGGGAGCAAGAAAAGGAGCAAATCTCGTGGGAAGAATTGGATTGACGAAGGCAGAGAGTGACTTGTTCGAGAACAGTCGTTCTTCCAGGATGAGGTTCTGAAAGGACATCTAGAACAATGGGAAATGAGAAGAAGCGGAGATCGGCACTCGGGAGAGGAGGGGGATTCCTGTGGGGGGATGAATGGTGGTTTACACAGCTGCTACTTGTTGCCTCATCAACAGGTAGGCTTCGGGTATCTTCGGCTCCGATCTTTACCAACCTACTGCACCCGAAGCTATACCTAGAGTTCGAAGGAGAAGGAGGGGCGTATTCCTGTGGGGGATGAAGGGTAGCCAACGATAGCTAAGTGGTTAACACAGCTGCTACTTGTTGCCTCATCAACAGGTAGGCTTCGGGTATCTTCGGCTCCGATCTTTACCAACCTACTCCACCCGAAGCTATACCTAGAGTTCGAAGGAGGAGGAGGTTGGTATTCCTGTGGAGGATGAAGGGTAGCCAACGATAGCTAAGTGGTTAACACAGCTGCTACTTGTTGCCTCATCAACAGGTAGGTTTCGGGTATCTTCGGCTCCGATCTTTACCAACCTACTCCACCCGAAGCTATACCTAGAGTTCGAAGGAGGAGGAGGTTGGTATTCCTGTGGAGGATGAAGGGTAGCCAACGATAGCTAAGTGGTTAACACAGCTGCTACTTGTTGCCTCATCAACAGGTAGGCTTCGGGGATCTTCGGCTCCGATCTTTACCAACCTACTCCACCCGAAGCTATACCTAGAGTTCGAAGGAGGAGGAGGTTGGTATTCCTGTGGAGGATGAAGGGTAGCCAACGATAGCTAAGTGGTTAACACAGCTGCTACTTGTTGCCTCATCAACAGGTAGGCTTCGGGGATCTTCGGCTCCGATCTTTACCAACCTACTCCACCCGAAGCTATACCTAGAGTTCGAAGGAGGAGGAGGTTGGTATTCCTGTGGAGGATGAAGGGTAGCCAACGATAGCTAAGTGGTTAACACAGCTGCTACTTGTTGCCACATTAACAGGTAGGCTTCGGGTATCTTCGGCTCCGATCTTTACTCCACCCGAAGCTATACCAAGAGTTCGAAGGAGGAGGAGCATCATTATCCATTGCAACAACCGTACATAAACACCATATCGGAATATTCACCATTAGTATAGATTGAAGGTATAATTATGAAAACTCTGCAGAAGCTTCTTACAAACTGATAAATGTTATTGATAGGTCCTAATGCTAATTCCATAGAAGTATTCATCCTCATGTTGTTAATAGTTTTTATATTAGCGGACCTACGTTCACTTTGAAAAACACTTAATACGAATCCTATTGTATATTGTAAAGCAGTTAGAACAAATAAATAGGTTTATATTTATGACATACAACGTAAACAATTTATAACAATGGAAATCTTTCGGTGTGTATTTCTCCTAAACAAACCTTTTGCAGACATACCTTCGGAGGACATTTTTTTCTTGCCTTGAGGTCCTTAGTTCATATCATTGTTTAGTTACTTAACCCTGAAACGTCCCTGGAGGACGATGGTAACCTTTGACGTTCTTCGTCCTTAAACCCCATTCATTCATACATACATTAACCCTGAAACGTCCCTGGAGGACGATGGTAACCTTTGACGTTCTTCGTCCTTAAACCCCATTCATTCATACATACATTAACCCTGAAACGTCCCTGGAGGACGATGGTAACCTTTGACGTTCTTCGTCCTTAAACCCCATTCATTCATACATACTTTAACCCTGAAACGTCCCTGGAGGACGATGGTAACCTTTGACGTTCTTCGTCCTTAAACCCCATTCATTCATACATACATTAACCCTGAAACGTCCCTGGAGGACGATGGTAACCTTTGACGTTCTTCGTCCTTAAACCCCATTCATTCATACATACATTAACCCTGAAACGTCACTGGAGGACGATGGTAACCTTTGACGTTCTTCGTCCTTAAACCCCATTCATTCATACATACATTAACCCTGAAACGTCACTGGAGGACGATGCTAACCTTTGACGTTCTTCGTCCTTAAACCCCATTCATTCATACATACATTAACCCTGAAACGTCACTGGAGGACGATGCTAACCTTTGACGTTGTTCGTCCTTAAACCCCATTCATTCATACATACATTAACCCTGAAACGTCACTGGAGGACGATGGTAACCTTTGACGTTCTTCGTCCTTAAACCCCATTCATTCATACATACATTAACCCTGAAACACCCTTCATATGGCATATTATTTCTCCTTCTTACGGGCCCGTATTACCAGCACGAAACCATTTGCTAACAAATTCATACGCTTTGCGTTTTTTTGTTTAAACCTACACAATAAAGATCTAACTTTATAAGAATGTTCACAAAATATTTTAGTCGTCACGCTATGAAGGAATATTCTTAAACAAGAAAGAAACCAATTGGAGGCCTTCCAATCCTCTGCTTATAAGCTTCTCAGAGTTAGTTATTTTTACATCAGCTGTTTTATATATATATATATATATATATATATATATATATATATATATATATATATATATATTTAATTAATAAATAAAATCAATATGCCCCTTTTAATTGCATGTTTATTGTTAGGAGCAATAAATTGAACACTTTTTTTGTAGTAATATCTTCAACCCTTGCTCTTAAAAGCATCGAATGTCATTATAATTAAAGTCATAATTTGTAATATGAAAATAAATACAGCAGCTAATGTTATGATGATGACTTTTCTGAAACAAATATTACATTTTTAGTTTAAAAAAAAATCTATAAAATATTATTCCACTATTATAAAACTAATATACATCACACGGAAGTTTTGTTAAAAACTTGACAATAGAAAAAAATATTTGTGTATTATTTTATCATTGCAAAGTGTACAAGATCTGGATGTAAGGTGTGAGCTGTGTGTTGTGGAAGAGCGAATTGTTGACTGGTCGACTATAGAAACGAGTGAAGCGAGCGAAGCTAGCAATTTAGCTCTCTTTGGAGTAGTTTATAGATGAAGGGAAGGCCCACAGGACAAGTGGATATTTGTTTCCTGAAATGTATTTCCTTACAAATTGTTTTTTACGTTATTTCCTCCGAGATAAAAAAAAAAAAAAAAAATAACAGAAGGCTCTGCTCATTAGGTGAGTTCTATTATTTATTAATCCCTTTATAAAGTAATGTAACTAGATTTTTGAAAATACAAGAAATTGCTGTCTAAATGTTTATATTAATTTAGTCTTCAGACTTTCTTAAATTCCTAAGTAGGTGGAGCAAAAATAGACGAGGAAATTTTTATTAAGTTTTAACACTATGTAGTCGGGCATTTCCTGCGCCTTACCACTTCGCGCACCGAAACAAGTAAACTCATATCCCACGTGTTACTATGAAAACAGTCCGACTCGCAGGTACTGCATCATCTTAGCGCGGTCCCGTTCTTATCCCTAGTCTAATTTGGAAAGATTAAAATAGAATTAGTTATTATTTTGGTTCCACCAGTCTTGAAAGGTCTTGATTTACGGTCTTACCTGTATGGGTCGGCTAACCCATAAGTCGGGCAGAAAGGCCTCCGCTCAGAGGCATTTGGAAAGCCTTGGTATCTCTCTCTTTGAACGATACATTTTTAACAATAAATTGATCTTCTTATTTTACTTAATCTGTTTTATTGTCAAATAAATTATCCGACTATAAGCAATTAAAAAATAACAAGGGATAAAACAGACAAAAACGAACCGTTCGAATAAACGAAATCAATTACTTTAAAGTTTTAAGCACTTATTTCTCCGATTGACATCGCCAAATCAAAACTTTCATCAGAACCTTTACCAAGATTTTCACCCTTTTTCGAGATATTAAGGAAAGTATTCAAAGTTGCCAAAACATTTTATGTCTGTCAATAAAATATTTTATTCTAACCCTTCATTAAGTCCAAACGTAACAAAAATTTCAACATATTAGTTTTAATGAAAGTAGAACATGCAGAAAATGTTTCAACTGAATCCCATGATTCTAAGTACCCAAACCAAAAACGGTATTCAAAAAATATTTTTCCAATTTTCTCGAAAACGGTTAAAGCTATCGCTTTATACCTTTAAAATAAATGAATTTCGTGCGATTCAAATTTTATTGTTTTAAATTAAAACAATTTTTTGTAGGCACTCACGGAGGTCGGTTATGAATGTGTGACACATGACTTTGAGGTGTAGGGACTCACGGAGGTCGGTTATGAATGTGTGATACATGTAGTGACTCACAGAGGTCGGTTATGAATGTGTGACACATGACTTTGAGGTGTAGGCACTCACGGAGGTCGGTTATGAATTTGCGATACATGACTTTGAGGTATTTTTTCCTCTCCTTTCTAAAAAAAATATGGCCGCCAATCTAAAAGAATTATTTTTCCTAATAACATTAATACAATTGAATATATGGAATTTTTTTGGAGTAGGTATTTAATCTGAATTTCGTTTGAGACGTTCAATTTAAGTGATAACCCTATTTCATTGATAGATTAAATAATAAATTGTTAAGAAAACTCATATCTTGCAGTCCTTCGAAAATGAATAGTGTCTTCAAAGATGCCACCTTCAACATCCAGACAGCATGCGAGGAAGGATGGCTGAAGGCTCCAGAGCCATATTGGAGGAACAAGCATCGAGAGCAGTTGACAGCATACGTTCCAGGCTTCAAAGGTGTCTGGATGTTGAAGGTGGCATCTTTGAAGACACTATTCCTTTTTGAAGAAATAACAATACAGTAAAATGGATGCTTTGAAACTGCAAGATAAGAGCTTTCTTTACAATTTATTATTTAATCTATCAATGAAATAGGGCTAGCAGTTAAATTGAACGTCTCAAACGAAAAATCAGACTAAATAATTTCAATTTTATTAATGTTATTAGGGATAATAATACTTTTAGACAATCGGCCATATTTTTTTCAGAATGTTGAGGAGAAAACACCTCAAAGTCATGTGTCACACATTCATAACCGACCTCTGTGAGTGCCTACAAAAAATCATTTTAATTTAAAACAATAAAATTTGAATCGCAGGAAAATCATTTGACTATAAAGATGTCGAAGTACAGTTTGCAGCAAAGGCTTTGTTTTTTAATTCCCTTCAAAATTATGTTAGAGGTAATCTGCAAACCCTAACATTTATCTAGCGCCGAACGCACATGCGCAGTAAATATGTTAAATGATTGACAAATTTAGAAAGCTTAGGTCAAGCCCTACAACTTTTATCTGTGACATTTGTTTCTCAGATCAACCGTTTGGCCGCAATATTAGTAATTTGAGCCGTCTTTTTTGGGACACCCTGTGTGTGAGTGTATATATATATATATATATATCTATATACATATATATATATATATATATATATATATATATATATATATATATACATACATATATATATATATATATATATATATGTATACTATTATCAATGCTTAAGAAGTTCTCCTCTATTATAAAAAGTATTATCAAAATATTATAAAAATTAGGTCTTATTATCATTTAGTGTCGTCGCATGAAACTCATTTGATTTTAAAGATACCGAAGTGCAGCTGGGGGCGAAGGTTTTGTTTTTAAATTTACTTCAAAATGATGGGTATAATAATAGGGGTCAACTCCTAATCTCAACATTTCATCTAGCGCCGAGCGCACATGCGCAGTCAAACTGTTAAATAGTAGACATATTTAGAATGCTTAAGTCTAGCTCTACTACTTTAACCTCTGACATTTTTTTGTGAGATCAACCGTTTGGCCGCAAAATCAGTTTGAGCCGTCTTACTTGGGACACCCTATATATATACATTCTTTCTTAATGTTATGAATCTAAGCATGTACATTTCAACTTAAAGGATTGGAACAATGTTATGAATCTAAGCATGTACATTTCAACTTAAAGGATTGGAACAATGTTATGAATCTAAGGATGTACATTTCAACTTAAAGGATTGGAACAATGTTATGAACCTAAGGACGTACATTTCAACTTAAAGGATTGGAACAATGTTATGAATCTAAGGATGTACATTTCAACTTAAAGGATTGGAACAATGTTATGAATCTAAGGACGTACATTTCAACTTAAAGGATTGGAACAATGTTATGAATCTAAGGATGTACATTTCAACTTAAAGGATTGGAACAATGTTATGAATCTAAGGACGTACATTTCAACTTAAAGGATTGGAACAATGTTATGAATCTAAGGACGTACATTTCAACTTAAAGGATTGGAATAATGTTATGAACCTAAGGATGTACATTTCAACTTAAAGGATTGGAACAATGTTATGAATCTAAGGATGTACATTTCAACTTAAAGGATTGGAATAATGTTATGAACCTAAGGATGTACATTTCAACTTAAAGGATTGGAACAATGTTATGAATCTAAGGATGTACATTTCAACTTAAAGGATTGGAAGAATGTTATGAATCTAAGGATGTACATTTCAACTTAAAGGATTGGAACAATGTTATGAATCTAAGGATGTACATTTCAACTTAAAGGATTGGAACAATGTTATGAATCTAAGGATGTACATTTCAACTTAAAGGATTGGAACAATGTTATGAATCTAAGGATGTACATTTCAACTTAAAGGATTGGAATAATGTTATGAATCTAAGGACGTACATTTCAACTTAAAGGATTGGAACAATGTTATGAATCTAAGGATGTACATTTCAACTTAAAGGATTGGAACAATGTTATGTATCTAAGGACGTACATTTCAACTTAAAGGATTGGAACAGTGTTATGGATCTAAGGATGTACATTTCAACTTAAAGGATTGGAACAATGTTATGAATCTAAGGATGTACATTTCAACTTAAAGGATTGGAATAATGTTATGAATCTAAGGACGTACATTTCAACTTAAAGGATTGGAACAATGTTATGAACCTAAGGATGTACATTTCAACTTAAAGGATTGGAACAATGTTATGAATCTAAGGATGTACATTTCAACTTAAAGGATTGGAACAATGTTATGAATCTAAGGATGTACATTTCAACTTAAAGGATTGGAATAATGTTATGAATCTAAGGATGTACATTTCAACTTAAAGGATTGGAATAATGTTATGAATCTAAGGATGTACATTTCAACTTAAAGGATTGGAATAATGTAATGAATCTAAGGACGTACATTTCAACTTAAAGGATTGGAACAATGTTATGAATCTAAGGATGTACATTTCAACTTAAAGGATTGGAACAATGTTATGAATCTAAGGATGTACATTTCAACTTAAAGGATTGGAACAATGTTATGAATCTAAGGATGTACATTTCAACTTAAAGGATTGGAACAATGTTATGAATCTAAGGATGTACATTTCAACTTAAAGGATTGGAACAATTTTATGAATCTAAGGATGTACATTTCAACTTAAAGGATTGGAACAATGTTGTGAATCTAAGGATGTACATTTCAACTTAAAGGATTGGAACAATGTTATGAATCTAAGGACGTACATTTCAACTTAAAGGATTGGAACAATGTTATGAATCTAAGGATGTACATTTCAACTTAAAGGATTGGAACACTGTTATGAATCTAAGGATGTACATTTCAACTTAAAGCATTGGAACAATGTTATGAATCTAAGGATGTACATTTCAACTTAAAGGATTGGAACAATGTTATGAATCTAAGGATGTACATTTCAACTTAAAGCATTGGAACAATGTTATGAATCTAAGGATGTACATTTCAACTTAAAGGATTGGAATAATGTTATGAATCTAAGGATGTACATTTCAACTTAAAGGATTGGAACAATGTTATGAATCTATGGACGTACATTTCAACTTAAAGGATTGGAACAATGTTATGAATCTAAGGACGTACATTTCAACTTAAAGGATTGGAACAATGTTATGTATCTAAGGACGTACATTTCAACTTAAAGGATTGGAACAATGTTATGAATCTAAGGACGTACATTTCAACTTAAAGCATTGGAACAATGTTATGAATCTAAGGATGTACATTTCAACTTAAAGGATTGGAACAATGTTATGAATCTAAGCATGTACATTTCAACTCAAAGGATTGGAACAATCTTATGAATCTAAGGATGTACATTTCAACTGAAAGCATTGGAACAATGTTATGAATCTAAGGATGTACATTTCAACTTAAAGCATTGGAACAATGTTATGAATCTATGGATGTACATTTCAACTTAAAGGATTGGAAGAATGTTATGAATCTAAGGATGTACATTTCAACTTAAAGGATTGGAAGAATGTTATGAATCTAAGCATGTACATTTCAACTTAACGGATTGGAACAATGTTATGAATCTAAGGATGTACATTTCAACTTAAAGCATTGGAACAATGTTATGAATCTAAGCTTGTAAATTTCAACTTAAAGGATTGGAATAATGTTATGAATCTAAGGATGTACATTTCAACTTAAAGGATTGGAATAATGTTATGAATCTAAGCTTGTAAATTTCAACTTAAAGGATTGGAACAATGTTATGAATCTAAGGATGTACATTTCAACTTAAAGGATTGGAATAATGTTATGAATCTAAGCTTGTATATTTCAACTTAAAGGATTGGAACAATGTTATGAATCTAAGGATGTACATTTCAACTTAAAGCATTGGAACAATGTTATGAATCTAAGCTTGTAAATTTCAACTTAAAGGATTGGAACAATGTTATGAATCTAAGGACGTACATTTCAACTTAAAGCATTGGAACAATGTTATGAATCTAAGGATGTACATTTCAACTTAAAGGATTGGAACACTGTTATGAATCTAAGGATGTACATTTCAACTTAAAGGATTGGAACACTGTTATGAATCTAAGGATGTACATTTCAACTTAAAGCATTGGAACAATGTTATGAATCTAAGGATGTACATTTCAACTTAAAGGATTGGAACAATGTTATGAATCTAAGGATGTACATTTCAACTTAAAGGATTGGAACAATGTTATGAATCTAAGGATGTACATTTCAACTTAAAGGATTGGAACAATGTTATGAATCTAAGGATGTACATTTCAACTTAAAGGATTGGAACAATGTTGTGAATCTAAGGATGTACATTTCAACTTAAAGGATTGGAACAATGTTATGAATCTAAGGACGTACATTTCAACTTAAAGGATTGGAACAATGTTATGAATCTAAGGATGTACATTTCAACTTAAAGGATTGGAACACTGTTATGAATCTAAGGATGTACATTTCAACTTAAAGCATTGGAACAATGTTATGAATCTAAGGATGTACATTTCAACTTAAAGGATTGGAACAATGTTATGAATCTAAGGACGTACATTTCAACTTAAAGGATTGGAACAATGTTATGAATCTAAGGATGTACATTTCAACTTAAAGGATTGGAACAATGTTATGAATCTATGGACGTACATTTCAACTTAAAGGATTGGAACAATGTTATGAATCTAAGGACGTACATTTCAACTTAAAGGATTGGAATAATGTTATGAATCTAAGCATGTACATTTCAACTCAAAGGATTGGAACAATGTTATGAATCTAAGCTTGTAAATTTCAACTTAAAGGATTGAAATAATGTTATGACTCTAAGGATGTACATTTCAACTTAAAGGATTGGAATAATGTTATGAATCTAAGCTTGTAAATTTCAACTTAAAGGATTGGAACAATGTTATGAATCTAAGGATGTACATTTCAACTTAAAGGATTGGAATAATGTTATGAATCTAAGCTTGTAAATTTCAACTTAAAGGATTGGAACAATGTTATGAATCTAAGGATGTACATTTCAACTTAAAGCATTGGAACAATGTTATGAATCTAAGGACGTACATTTCAACTTAAAGGATTGGAACAATGTTATGAATCTAAGGACGTACATTTCAACTTAAAGCATTGGAACAATGTTATGAATCTAAGCTTGTAAATTTCAACTTAAAGGATTGGAACAATGTTATGAATCTAAGGATGTACATTTCAACTTAAAGCATTGGAACAATGTTATGAATCTAAGGACGTACATTTCAACTTAAAGGATTGGAACAATGTTATGAATCTAAGGATGTACATTTCAACTTAAAGGATTGGAACAATGTTATGAATCTAAGGATGTACATTTCAACTTAAAGCATTGGAACAATGTTATGAATCTAAGGATGTACATTTCAACTTAAAGGATTGGAATAATGTAATGAATCTAAGGACGTACATTTCAACTTAAAGCATTGGAACAATGTTATGAATCTAAGGATGTACATTTCAACTTAAAGGATTGGAACAATGTTATGAATCTAAGGATGTACATTTCAACTTAGAGCATTGGAACAATGTTATGAATCTAAGGATGTACATTTCAACTTAAAGGATTGGAATAATGTTATGAATCTAAGCATGTACATTTCAACTCAAAGGATTGGAACAATCTTATGAATCTAAGGATGTACATTTCAACTGAAAGCATTGGAACAATGTTATGAATCTAAGGATGTACATTTCAACTTAAAGCATTGGAACAATGTTATGAATCTAAGGATGTACATTTCAACTTAAAGGATTGGAAGAATGTTATGAATCTAAGGATGTACATTTCAACTTAAAGGATTGGAACAATGTTATGAATCTAAGCATGTACATTTCAACTTAACGGATTGGAACAATGTTATGAATCTAAGGATGTACATTTCAACTTAAAGCATTGGAACAATGTTATGAATCTAAGCTTGTAAATTTCAACTTAAAGGATTGGAATAATGTTATGAATCTAAGGATGTACATTTCAACTTAAAGGATTGGAATAATGTTATGAATCTAAGCTTGTAAATTTCAACTTAAAGGATTGGAACAATGTTATGAATCTAAGGATGTACATTTCAACTTAAAGGATTGAAATAATGTTATGAATCTAAGCTTGTATATTTCAACTTAAAGGATTGGAATAATGTTATGAATCTAAGGATGTACATTTCAACTTAAAGGATTGGAACAATGTTATGAATCTAAGGATGTACATTTCAACTTAAAGGATTGGAACAATGTTATGAATCTAAGGATGTACATTTCAGCTTAAAGGATTGGAACAATGTTATGAATCTAAGGATGTACATTTCAACTTAAAGGATTGGAACAATGTTATGAATCTAAGGATGTACATTTCAACTTAAAGGATTGGAACAATGTTATGAACCTAAGGATGTACATTTCAACTTAAAGGATTGGAACAATGTTATGAATCTAAGCATGTACATTTCAACTTAAAGCATTGGAACAATGTTATGAATCTAAGGATGTACATTTCAACTTAAAGGATTGGAACAATGTTATGAATCTAAGCATGTACATTTCAACTTAAAGCATTGGAACAATGTTATGAATCTAAGGATGTACATTTCAACTTAAAGCATTGGAACAATGTTATGAATCTAAGCTTGTAAATTTCAACTTAAAGGATTGGAACAATGTTATGAATCTAAGGACGTACATTTCAACTTAAAGCATTGGAACAATGTTATGAATCTAAGGATGTACATTTCAACTTAAAGGATTGGAACACTGTTATGAATCTAAGGATGTACATTTCAACTTAAAGCATTGGAACAATGTTATGAATCTAAGGATGTACATTTCAACTTAAAGGATTGGAACAATGTTATGAATCTAAGGATGTACATTTCAACTTAAAGGATTGGAACAATGTTATGAATCTAAGGATGTACATTTCAACTTAAAGGATTGGAACAATGTTATGAATCTAAGGATGTACATTTCAACTTAAAGGATTGGAACAATGTTATGAATCTAAGGATGTACATTTCAACTTAAAGGATTGGAACAATGTTATGAATCTAAGGATGTACATTTCAACTTAAAGGATTGGAACAATGTTGTGAATCTAAGGATGTACATTTCAACTTAAAGCATTGGTACAATGTTATGAATCTCAGGATGTACATTTCAACTTAAAGCATTGGAACAATGTTATGAATCTAAGGACGTACATTTCAACTTAAAGGATTGGAACAATGTTATGAATCTAAGGATGTACATTTCAACTTAAAGGATTGGAACACTGTTATGAATCTGAGGATGTACATTTCAACTTAAAGCATTGGAACAATGTTATGAATCTAAGGATGTACATTTCAACTTAAAGGATTGGAACAATGTTATGAATCTAAGGACGTACATTTCAACTTAAAGGATTGGAACAATGTTATGTATCTAAGGACGTACATTTCAACTTAAAGGATTGGAACAATGTTATGAATCTAAGGACGTACATTTCAACTTAAAGCATTGGAACAATGTTATGAATCTAAGGATGTAAATTTCAACTTAAAGGATTGGAACACTGTTATGAATCTAAGGATGTACATTTCAACTTAAAGCATTGGAACAATGTTATGAATCTAAGGATGTACATTTCAACTTAAAGGATTGGAACAATGTTATGAATCTAAGGATGTACATTTCAACTTAAAGGATTGGAACAATGTTATGAATCTAAGGATGTACATTTCAACTTAAAGGATTGGAATAATGTTATGAATCTAAGGACGTACATTTCAACTTAAAGGATTGGAACAATGTTATGAATCTAAGGATGTACATTTCAACTTAAAGGATTGGAACAATGTTATGTATCTAAGGACGTACATTTCAACTTAAAGGATTGGAACAGTGTTATGGATCTAAGGATGTACATTTCAACTTAAAGGATTGGAAGAATGTTATGAATCTAAGGATGTACATTTCAACTTAAAGGATTGGAATAATGTTATGAATCTAAGGACGTACATTTCAACTTAAAGGATTGGAACAATGTTATGAACCTAAGGATGTACATTTCAACTTAAAGGATTGGAACAATGTTATGAATCTAAGGATGTACATTTCAACTTAAAGGATTGGAACAATGTTATGAATCTAAGGATGTACATTTCAACTTAAAGGATTGGAATAATGTAATGAATCTAAGGACGTACATTTCAACTTAAAGGATTGGAACAATGTTATGAATCTAAGGACGTACATTTCAACTTAAAGGATTGGAACAATGTTATGAATCTAAGGATGTACATTTCAACTTAAAGGATTGGAACAATGTTATGAATCTAAGGATGTACATTTCAACTTAAAGGATTGGAACAATGTTATGAATCTAAGGATGTACATTTCAACTTAAAGGATTGGAATAATGTTATGAATCTAAGCATGTACATTTCAACTCAAAGGATTGGAACAATCTTATGAATCTAAGGATGTACATTTCAACTGAAAGCATTGGAACAATGTTATGAATCTAAGGATGTACATTTCAACTTAAAGCATTGGAACAATGTTATGAATCTAAGGATGTACATTTCAACTTAAAGGATTGGAAGAATGTTATGAATCTAAGGATGTACATTTCAACTTAAAGGATTGGAACAATGTTATGAATCTAAGGATGTACATTTCAACTTAAAGGATTGGAACAATGTTATGAATCTAAGGATGTACATTTCAACTTAAAGCATTGGAACAATGTTATGAATCTAAGCTTGTAAATTTCAACTTAAAGGATTGGAATAATGTTATGAATCTAAGGATGTACATTTCAACTTAAAGGATTGGAATAATGTTATGAATCTAAGCTTGTAAATTTCAACTTAAAGGATTGGAACAATGTTATGAATCTAAGGATGTACATTTCAACTTAAAGGATTGGAATAATGTTATGAATCTAAGCTTGTATATTTCAACTTAAAGGATTGGAACAATGTTATGAATCTAAGGATGTAAATTTCAACTTAAAGCATTGGAACAATGTTATGAATCTAAGCTTGTAAATTTCAACTTAAAGGATTGGAACAATGTTATGAATCTAAGGACGTACATTTCAACTTAAAGCATTGGAACAATGTTATGAATCTAAGGATGTACATTTCAACTTAAAGGATTGGAACACTGTTATGAATCTAAGGATGTACATTTCAACTTAAAGGATTGGAACACTGTTATGAATCTAAGGATGTACATTTCAACTTAAAGCATTGGAACAATGTTATGAATCTAAGGATGTACATTTCAACTTAAAGGATTGGAACAATGTTATGAATCTAAGGATGTACATTTCAACTTAAAGGATTGGAACAATGTTATGAATCTAAGGATGTACATTTCAACTTAAAGGATTGGAACAATGTTATGAATCTAAGGATGTACATTTCAACTTAAAGGATTGGAACAATGTTGTGAATCTAAGGATGTACATTTCAACTTAAAGGATTGGAACAATGTTATGAATCTCAGGATGTACATTCCAACTTAAAGCATTGGAACAATGTTATGAATCTAAGGACGTACATTTCAACTTAAAGGATTGGAACAATGTTATGAATCTAAGGATGTACATTTCAACTTAAAGGATTGGAACACTGTTATGAATCTAAGGATGTACATTTCAACTTAAAGCATTGGAACAATGTTATGAATCTAAGGATGTACATTTCAACTTAAAGGATTGGAACAATGTTATGAATCTAAGGACGTACATTTCAACTTAAAGGATTGGAACAATGTTATGTATCTAAGGACGTACATTTCAACTTAAAGGATTGGAACAATGTTATGAATCTAAGGACGTACATTTCAACTTAAAGCATTGGAACAATGTTATGAATCTAAGGATGTACATTTCAACTTAAAGGATTGGAACACTGTTATGAATCTAAGGATGTACATTTCAACTTAAAGCATTGGAACAATGTTATGAATCTAAGGATGTACATTTCAACTTAAAGGATTGGAACAATGTTATGAATCTAAGGATGTACATTTCAACTTAAAGGATTGGAACAATGTTATGAATCTAAGGATGTACATTTCAACTTAAAGGATTGGAATAATGTTATGAATCTAAGGATGTACATTTCAACTTAAAGGATTGGAACAATGTTATGAATCTAAGGATGTACATTTCAACTTAAAGGATTGGAACAATGTTATGAATCTAAGGATGTACATTTCAACTTAAAGCATTGGAACAATGTTATGAATCTAAGGATGTACATTTCAACTTAAAGCATTGGAACAATGTTATGAATCTAATGATGTACATTTCAACTTAAAGGATTGGAATAATGTTATGAATCTAAGGACGTACATTTCAACTTAAAGGATTGGAACAATGTTATGAATCTAAGGATGTACATTTCAACTCAAAGCATTGGAACAATGTTATGAATCTAAGGATGTACATTTCAACTTAAAGGATTGGAATAATGTTATGAATCTAAGCATGTACATTTCAACTTAAAGGATTGGAACAATGTTATGAATCTAAGGATGTAAATTTCAACTTAAAGGATTGGAACAATGTTATGAATCTAAGGATGTACATTTCAACTTAAAGGATTGGAACAATGTTATGAATCTAAGGATGTAAATTTCAACTTAAAGCATTGGAACAATGTTATGAATCTAAGGATGTACATTTCAACTTAAAGGATTGGAACAATGTTATGAATCTAAGGATGTACATTTCAACTTAAAGCATTGGAACAATCTTATGAATCTAAGGATGTACATTTCAACTGAAAGCATTGGAACAATGTTATGAATCTAAGGATGTACATTTCAACTTAAAGATTGGAACAATTTTATGAATCTAAGGATGTACATTTCAACTTAAAGGATTGGAAGAATGTTATGAATCTAAGGATGTACATTTCAACTTAAAGGATTGGAACAATGTTATGAATCTAAGGACGTACATTTCAACTTAAAGCATTGGAACAATGTTATGAATCTAAGGATGTAAATTTCAACTTAAAGGATTGGAACACTGTTATGAATCTAAGGATGTACATTTCAACTTAAAGCATTGGAACAATGTTATGAATCTAAGGATGTACATTTCAACTTAAAAGATTGGAACAATGTTATGAATCTAAGGATGTACATTTCAACTTAAAGGATTGGAACAATGTTATGAATCTAAGGATGTACATTTCAACTTAAAGGATTGGAATAATGTTATGAATCTAAGGACGTACATTTCAACTTAAAGGATTGGAACAATGTTATGAATCTAAGGATGTACATTTCAACTTAAAGGATTGGAACAATGTTATGTATCTAAGGACGTACATTTCAACTTAAAGGATTGGAACAGTGTTATGGATCTAAGGATGTACATTTCAACTTAAAGGATTGGAACAATGTTATGAATCTAAGGATGTACATTTCAACTGAAAGGATTGGAATAATGTTATGAATCTAAGGACGTACATTTCAACTTAAAGGATTGGAACAATGTTATGAACCTAAGGATGTACATTTCAACTTAAAGGATTGGAACAATGTTATGAATCTAAGGATGTACATTTCAACTTAAAGGATTGGAACAATGTTATGAATCTAAGGATGTACATTTCAACTTAAAGCATTGGAACAATGTTATGAATCTAAGGATGTACATTTCAACTTAAAGCATTGGAACAATGTTATGAATCTAAGGATGTACATTTCAACTTAAAGGATTGGAACAATGTTATGAATCTAAGGACGTACATTTCAACTTAAAGGATTGGAACAATGTTATGTATCTAAGGACGTACATTTCAACTTAAAGGATTGGAACAATGTTATGAATCTAAGGACGTACATTTCAACTTAAAGCATTGGAACAATGTTATGAATCTAAGGATGTAAATTTCAACTTAAAGGATTGGAACACTGTTATGAATCTAAGGATGTACATTTCAACTTAAAGCATTGGAACAATGTTATGAATCTAAGGATGTACATTTCAACTTAAAGGATTGGAACAATGTTATGAATCTAAGGATGTACATTTCAACTTAAAGGATTGGAACAATGTTATGAATCTAAGGATGTACATTTCAACTTAAAGGATTGGAATAATGTTATGAATCTAAGGACGTACATTTCAACTTAAAGGATTGGAACAATGTTATGAATCTAAGGATGTACATTTCAACTTAAAGGATTGGAACAATGTTATGTATCTAAGGACGTACATTTCAACTTAAAGGATTGGAACAGTGTTATGGATCTAAGGATGTACATTTCAACTTAAAGGATTGGAAGAATGTTATGAATCTAAGGATGTACATTTCAACTTAAAGGATTGGAATAATGTTATGAATCTAAGGACGTACATTTCAACTTAAAGGATTGGAACAATGTTATGAACCTAAGGATGTACATTTCAACTTAAAGGATTGGAACAATGTTATGAATCTAAGGATGTACATTTCAACTTAAAGGATTGGAACAATGTTATGAATCTAAGGATGTACATTTCAACTTAAAGGATTGGAATAATGTAATGAATCTAAGGACGTACATTTCAACTTAAAGGATTGGAACAATGTTATGAATCTAAGGACGTACATTTCAACATAAAGGATTGGAACAATGTTATGAATCTAAGGATGTACATTTCAACTTAAAGGATTGGAACAATGTTATGAATCTAAGGATGTACATTTCAACTTAAAGGATTGGAACAATGTTATGAATCTAAGGATGTACATTTCAACTTAAAGGATTGGAATAATGTTATGAATCTAAGCATGTACATTTCAACTCAAAGGATTGGAACAATCTTATGAATCTAAGGATGTACATTTCAACTGAAAGCATTGGAACAATGTTATGAATCTAAGGATGTACATTTCAACTTAAAGCATTGGAACAATGTTATGAATCTAAGGATGTACATTTCAACTTAAAGGATTGGAAGAATGTTATGAATCTAAGGATGTACATTTCAACTTAAAGGATTGGAACAATGTTATGAATCTAAGGATGTACATTTCAACTTAAAGGATTGGAACAATGTTATGAATCTAAGGATGTACATTTCAACTTAAAGCATTGGAACAATGTTATGAATCTAAGCTTGTAAATTTCAACTTAAAGGATTGGAATAATGTTATGAATCTAAGGATGTACATTTCAACTTAAAGGATTGGAATAATGTTATGAATCTAAGCTTGTAAATTTCAACTTAAAGGATTGGAACAATGTTATGAATCTAAGGATGTACATTTCAACTTAAAGGATTGGAATAATGTTATGAATCTAAGCTTGTATATTTCAACTTAAAGGATTGGAACAATGTTATGAATCTAAGGATGTAAATTTCAACTTAAAGCATTGGAACAATGTTATGAATCTAAGCTTGTAAATTTCAACTTAAAGGATTGGAACAATGTTATGAATCTAAGGACGTACATTTCAACTTAAAGCATTGGAACAATGTTATGAATCTAAGGATGTACATTTCAACTTAAAGGATTGGAACACTGTTATGAATCTAAGGATGTACATTTCAACTTAAAGGATTGGAACACTGTTATGAATCTAAGGATGTACATTTCAACTTAAAGCATTGGAACAATGTTATGAATCTAAGGATGTACATTTCAACTTAAAGGATTGGAACAATGTTATGAATCTAAGGATGTACATTTCAACTTAAAGGATTGGAACAATGTTATGAATCTAAGGATGTACATTTCAACTTAAAGGATTGGAACAATGTTATGAATCTAAGGATGTACATTTCAACTTAAAGGATTGGAACAATGTTGTGAATCTAAGGATGTACATTTCAACTTAAAGGATTGGAACAATGTTATGAATCTCAGGATGTACATTCCAACTTAAAGCATTGGAACAATGTTATGAATCTAAGGACGTACATTTCAACTTAAAGGATTGGAACAATGTTATGAATCTAAGGATGTACATTTCAACTTAAAGGATTGGAACACTGTTATGAATCTAAGGATGTACATTTCAACTTAAAGCATTGGAACAATGTTATGAATCTAAGGATGTACATTTCAACTTAAAGGATTGGAACAATGTTATGAATCTAAGGACGTACATTTCAACTTAAAGGATTGGAACAATGTTATGTATCTAAGGACGTACATTTCAACTTAAAGGATTGGAACAATGTTATGAATCTAAGGACGTACATTTCAACTTAAAGCATTGGAACAATGTTATGAATCTAAGGATGTACATTTCAACTTAAAGGATTGGAACACTGTTATGAATCTAAGGATGTACATTTCAACTTAAAGCATTGGAACAATGTTATGAATCTAAGGATGTACATTTCAACTTAAAGGATTGGAACAATGTTATGAATCTAAGGATGTACATTTCAACTTAAAGGATTGGAACAATGTTATGAATCTAAGGATGTACATTTCAACTTAAAGGATTGGAATAATGTTATGAATCTAAGGATGTACATTTCAACTTAAAGGATTGGAACAATGTTATGAATCTAAGGATGTACATTTCAACTTAAAGGATTGGAACAATGTTATGAATCTAAGGATGTACATTTCAACTTAAAGCATTGGAACAATGTTATGAATCTAAGGATGTACATTTCAACTTAAAGCATTGGAACAATGTTATGAATCTAATGATGTACATTTCAACTTAAAGGATTGGAATAATGTTATGAATCTAAGGACGTACATTTCAACTTAAAGGATTGGAACAATGTTATGAATCTAAGGATGTACATTTCAACTCAAAGCATTGGAACAATGTTATGAATCTAAGGATGTACATTTCAACTTAAAGGATTGGAATAATGTTATGAATCTAAGCATGTACATTTCAACTTAAAGGATTGGAACAATGTTATGAATCTAAGGATGTAAATTTCAACTTAAAGGATTGGAACAATGTTATGAATCTAAGGATGTACATTTCAACTTAAAGGATTGGAACAATGTTATGAATCTAAGGATGTAAATTTCAACTTAAAGCATTGGAACAATGTTATGTATCTAAGGATGTACATTTCAACTTAAAGGATTGGAACAATGTTATGAATCTAAGGATGTACATTTCAACTTAAAGCATTGGAACAATCTTATGAATCTAAGGATGTACATTTCAACTGAAAGCATTGGAACAATGTTATGAATCTAAGGATGTACATTTCAACTTAAAGATTGGAACAATGTTATGAATCTAAGGATGTACATTTCAACTTAAAGGATTGGAAGAATGTTATGAATCTAAGGATGTACATTTCAACTTAAAGGATTGGAACAATGTTATGAATCTAAGGACGTACATTTCAACTTAAAGCATTGGAACAATGTTATGAATCTAAGGATGTAAATTTCAACTTAAAGGATTGGAACACTGTTATGAATCTAAGGATGTACATTTCAACTTAAAGCATTGGAACAATGTTATGAATCTAAGGATGTACATTTCAACTTAAAAGATTGGAACAATGTTATGAATCTAAGGATGTACATTTCAACTTAAAGGATTGGAACAATGTTATGAATCTAAGGATGTACATTTCAACTTAAAGGATTGGAACAATGTTATGAATCTAAGGATGTACATTTCAACTTAAAGGATTGGAATAATGTTATGAATCTAAGGACGTACATTTCAACTTAAAGGATTGGAACAATGTTATGAATCTAAGGATGTACATTTCAACTTAAAGGATTGGAACAATGTTATGTATCTAAGGACGTACATTTCAACTTAAAGGATTGGAACAGTGTTATGGATCTAAGGATGTACATTTCAACTTAAAGGATTGGAACAATGTTATGAATCTAAGGATGTACATTTCAACTGAAAGGATTGGAATAATGTTATGAATCTAAGGACGTACATTTCAACTTAAAGGATTGGAACAATGTTATGAACCTAAGGATGTACATTTCAACTTAAAGGATTGGAACAATGTTATGAATCTAAGGATGTACATTTCAACTTAAAGGATTGGAACAATGTTATGAATCTAAGGATGTACATTTCAACTTAAAGGATTGGAATAATGTTATGAATCTAAGGATGTACATTTCAACTTAAAGGATTGGAATAATGTTATGAATCTAAGGATGTACATTTCAACTTAAAGGATTGGAATAATGTAATGAATCTAAGGACGTACATTTCAACTTAAAGGATTGGAACAATGTTATGAATCTAAGGATGTACATTTCAACTTAAAGGATTGGAACAATGTTATGAATCTAAGGATGTACATTTCAACTTAAAGGATTGGAACAATGTTATGAATCTAAGGATGTACATTTCAACTTAAAGCATTGGAACAATGTTATGAATCTAAGGATGTACATTTCAACTTAAAGGATTGGAACAATGTTATGAATCTAAGGATGTACATTTCAACTTAAAGGATTGGAATAATGTTATGAATCTAAGCATGTACATTTCAACTCAAAGGATTGGAACAATCTTATGAATCTAAGGATGTACATTTCAACTGAAAGCATTGGAACAATGTTATGAATCTAAGGATGTACATTTCAACTTAAAGCATTGGAACAATGTTATGAATCTAAGGATGTACATTTCAACTTAAAGGATTGGAAGAATGTTATGAATCTAAGGATGTACATTTCAACTTAAAGGATTGGAACAATGTTATGAATCTAAGGATGTACATTTCAACTTAAAGGATTGGAACAATGTTATGAATCTAAGGATGTACATTTCAACTTAAAGCATTGGAACAATGTTATGAATCTAAGCTTGTAAATTTCAACTTAAAGGATTGGAATAATGTTATGAATCTAAGGATGTACATTTCAACTTAAAGGATTGGAATAATGTTATGAATCTAAGCTTGTAAATTTCAACTTAAAGGATTGGAACAATGTTATGAATCTAAGGATGTACATTTCAACTTAAAGGATTGGAATAATGTTATGAATCTAAGCTTGTATATTTCAACTTAAAGGATTGGAACAATGTTATGAATCTAAGGATGTACATTTCAACTTAAAGCATTGGAACAATGTTATGAATCTAAGGATGTACATTTCAACTTAAAGGATTGGAACAATGTTATGAATCTAAGGATGTACATTTCAACTTAAAGCATTGGAACAATGTTATGAATCTAAGGATGTACATTTCAACTTAAAGCATTGGAACAATGTTATGAATCTAAGGATGTACATTTCAACTTAAAGGATTGGAATAATGTTATGAATCTAAGGACGTACATTTCAACTTAAAGCATTGGAACAATGTTATGAATCTAAGGATGTACATTTCAACTCAAAGCATTGGAACAATGTTATGAATCTAAGGATGTACATTTCAACTTAAAGGATTGGAATAATGTTATGAATCTAAGCATGTACATTTCAACTTAAAGGATTGGAACAATGTTATGAATCTAAGGATGTAAATTTCAACTTAAAGGATTGGAACAATGTTATGAATCTAAGGATGTACATTTCAACTTAAAGGATTGGAACAATGTTATGAATCTAAGGATGTACATTTCAACTTAAAGGATTGGAACAATGTTATGAATCTATGGATGTACATTTCAACTTAAAGGATTGGAACAATGTTATGAATCTAAGGATGTACATTTCAACTTAAAGCATTGGCACAATGTTATGAATCTAAGGATGTACATTTCAACTTAAAGCATTGGAACAATGTTATGAATCTAAGGATGTACATTTCAACTTAAAGGATTGGAACAATGTTATGAATCTAAGGACGTACATTTCAAATTAAAGGATTGGAACAATGTTATGTATCTAAGGACGTACATTTCAACTTAAAGGATTGGAACAATGTTATGAATCTAAGGACGTACATTTCAACTTAAAGCATTGGAACAATGTTATGAATCTAAGGATGTACATTTCAACTTAAAGGATTGGAACACTGTTATGAATCTAAGGATGTACATTTCAACTTAAAGCATTGGAACAATGTTATGAATCTAAGGATGTACATTTCAACTTAAAGCATTGGAACAATGTTATGAATCTAAGGATGTACATTTCAACTCAAAGGATTGGAACAATCTTATGAATCTAAGGATGTACATTTCAACTGAAAGCATTGGAACAATGTTATGAATCTAAGGATGTACATTTCAACTTAAAGCATTGGAACAATGTTATGAATCTAAGGATGTACATTTCAACTTAAAGGATTGGAAGAATGTTATGAATCTAAGGATGTACATTTCAACTTAAAGGATTGGAACAATGTTATGAATCTAAGCATGTACATTTCAACTTAACGGATTGGAACAATGTTATGAATCTAAGGATGTACATTTCAACTTAAAGCATTGGAACAATGTTATGAATCTAAGCTTGTAAATTTCAACTTAAAGGATTGGAATAATGTTATGAATCTAAGGATGTACATTTCAACTTAAAGGATTGGAATAATGTTATGAATCTAAGCTTGTAAATTTCAACTTAAAGGATTGGAACAATGTTATGAATCTAAGGATGTACATTTCAACTTAAAGGATTGAAATAATGTTATGAATCTAAGCTTGTATATTTCAACTTAAAGGATTGGAATAATGTTATGAATCTAAGGATGTACATTTCAACTTAAAGCATTGGAACAATGTTATGAATCTAAGGATGTACATTTCAACTTAAAGCATTGGAACAATGTTATGAATCTAAGCTTGTAAATTTCAACTTAAAGGATTGGAACAATGTTATGAATCTAAGGACGTACATTTCAACTTAAAGCATTGGAACAATGTTATGAATCTAAGGATGTACATTTCAACTTAAAGGATTGGAACACTGTTATGAATCTAAGGATGTACATTTCAACTTAAAGCATTGGAACAATGTTATGAATCTAAGGATGTACATTTCAACTTAAAGGATTGGAACAATGTTATGAATCTAAGGATGTACATTTCAACTTAAAGGATTGGAACAATGTTATGAATCTAAGGATGTACATTTCAACTTAAAGGATTGGAACAATGTTATGAATCTAAGGATGTACATTTCAACTTAAAGGATTGGAACAATGTTGTGAATCTAAGGATGTACATTTCAACTTAAAGCATTGGAACAATGTTATGAATCTCAGGATGTACATTTCAACTTAAAGCATTGGAACAATGTTATGAATCTAAGGACGTACATTTCAACTTAAAGGATTGGAACAATGTTATGAATCTAAGGATGTACATTTCAACTTAAAGGATTGGAACACTGTTATGAATCTGAGGATGTACATTTCAACTTAAAGCATTGGAACAATGTTATGAATCTAAGGATGTACATTTCAACTTAAAGGATTGGAACAATGTTATGAATCTAAGGACGTACATTTCAACTTAAAGGATTGGAACAATGTTATGTATCTAAGGACGTACATTTCAACTTAAAGGATTGGAACAATGTTATGAATCTAAGGACGTACATTTCAACTTAAAGCATTGGAACAATGTTATGAATCTAAGGATGTAAATTTCAACTTAAAGGATTGGAACACTGTTATGAATCTAAGGATGTACATTTCAACTTAAAGCATTGGAACAATGTTATGAATCTAAGGATGTACATTTCAACTTAAAGGATTGGAACAATGTTATGAATCTAAGGATGTACATTTCAACTTAAAGGATTGGAATAATGTAATGAATCTAAGGACGTACATTTCAACTTAAAGGATTGGAACAATGTTATGAATCTAAGGAAGTACATTTCAACTTAAAGGATTGGAACAATGTTATGAATCTAAGGATGTACATTTCAACTTAAAGGATTGGAACAATGTTATGAATCTAAGGATGTACATTTCAACTGAAAGCATTGGAACAATGTTATGAATCTAAGGATGTACATTTCAACTTAAAGCATTGGAACAATGTTATGAATCTAAGGATGTACATTTCAACTTAAAGGATTGGAAGAATCTTATGAATCTAAGGATGTACATTTCAACTTAAAGGATTGGAACAATGTTATGAATCTAAGGATGTACATTTCAACTTAAAGTATTGGAACAATGTTATGAATCTAAGGATGTACATTTCAACTTAAAGCATTGGAACAATGTTATGAATCTAAGCTTGTAAATTTCAACTTAAAGGATTGGAATAATGTTATGAATCTAAGGATGTACATTTCAACTTAAAGGATTGGAATAATGTTATGAATCTAAGCTTGTAAATTTCAACTTAAAGGATTGGAACAATGTTATGAATCTAAGGATGTACATTTCAACTTAAAGGATTGGAATAATGTTATGAATCTAAGCTTGTATATTTCAACTTAAAGGATTGGAACAATGTTATGAATCTAAGGATGTAAATTTCAACTTAAAGCATTGGAACAATGTTATGAATCTAAGCTTGTAAATTTCAACTTAAAGGATTGGAACAATGTTATGAATCTAAGGACGTACATTTCAACTTAAAGCATTGGAACAATGTTATGAATCTAAGGATGTACATTTCAACTTAAAGGATTGGAACACTGTTATGAATCTAAGGATGTACATTTCAACTTAAAGGATTGGAACACTGTTATGAATCTAAGGATGTACATTTCAACTTAAAGCATTGGAACAATGTTATGAATCTAAGGATGTACATTTCAACTTAAAGGATTGGAACAATGTTATGAATCTAAGGATGTACATTTCAACTTAAAGGATTGGAACAATGTTATGAATCTAAGGATGTACATTTCAACTTAAAGGATTGGAACAATGTTATGAATCTAAGGATGTACATTTCAACTTAAAGGATTGGAACAATGTTGTGAATCTAAGGATGTACATTTCAACTTAAAGGATTGGAACAATGTTATGAATCTCAGGATGTACATTCCAACTTAAAGCATTGGAACAATGTTATGAATCTAAGGACGTACATTTCAACTTAAAGGATTGGAACAATGTTATGAATCTAAGGATGTACATTTCAACTTAAAGGATTGGAACACTGTTATGAATCTAAGGATGTACATTTCAACTTAAAGCATTGGAACAATGTTATGAATCTAAGGATGTACATTTCAACTTAAAGGATTGGAACAATGTTATGAATCTAAGGACGTACATTTCAACTTAAAGGATTGGAACAATGTTATGTATCTAAGGACGTACATTTCAACTTAAAGGATTGGAACAATGTTATGAATCTAAGGACGTACATTTCAACTTAAAGCATTGGAACAATGTTATGAATCTAAGGATGTACATTTCAACTTAAAGGATTGGAACACTGTTATGAATCTAAGGATGTACATTTCAACTTAAAGCATTGGAACAATGTTATGAATCTAAGGATGTACATTTCAACTTAAAGGATTGGAACAATGTTATGAATCTAAGGATGTACATTTCAACTTAAAGGATTGGAACAATGTTATGAATCTAAGGATGTACATTTCAACTTAAAGGATTGGAATAATGTTATGAATCTAAGGATGTACATTTCAACTTAAAGGATTGGAACAATGTTATGAATCTAAGGATGTACATTTCAACTTAAAGGATTGGAACAATGTTATGAATCTAAGGATGTACATTTCAACTTAAAGCATTGGAACAATGTTATGAATCTAAGGATGTACATTTCAACTTAAAGCATTGGAACAATGTTATGAATCTAATGATGTACATTTCAACTTAAAAGATTGGAACAATGTTATGAATCTAAGGATGTACATTTCAACTTAAAGGATTGGAACAATGTTATGAATCTAAGGATGTACATTTCAACTTAAAGGATTGGAATAATGTTATGAATCTAAGGACGTACATTTCAACTTAAAGGATTGGAACAATGTTATGAATCTAAGGATGTACATTTCAACTTAAAGGATTGGAACAATGTTATGTATCTAAGGACGTACATTTCAACTTAAAGGATTGGAACAGTGTTATGGATCTAAGGATGTACATTTCAACTTAAAGGATTGGAACAATGTTATGAATCTAAGGATGTACATTTCAACTGAAAGGATTGGAATAATGTTATGAATCTAAGGACGTACATTTCAACTTAAAGGATTGGAACAATGTTATGAACCTAAGGATGTACATTTCAACTTAAAGGATTGGAACAATGTTATGAATCTAAGGATGTACATTTCAACTTAAAGGATTGGAACAATGTTATGAATCTAAGGATGTACATTTCAACTTAAAGGATTGGAATAATGTTATGAATCTAAGGATGTACATTTCAACTTAAAGGATTGGAATAATGTTATGAATCTAAGGATGTACATTTCAACTTAAAGGATTGGAATAATGTAATGAATCTAAGGACGTACATTTCAACTTAAAGGATTGGAACAATGTTATGAATCTAAGGATGTACATTTCAACTTAAAGGATTGGAACAATGTTATGAATCTAAGGATGTACATTTCAACTTAAAGGATTGGAACAATGTTATGAATCTAAGGATGTACATTTCAACTTAAAGGATTGGAACAATGTTATGAATCTAAGGATGTACATTTCAACTTAAAGGATTGGAACAATTTTATGAATCTAAGGATGTACATTTCAACTTAAAGGATTGGAACAATGTTGTGAATCTAAGGATGTACATTTCAACTTAAAGGATTGGAACAATGTTATGAATCTAAGGACGTACATTTCAACTTAAAGGATTGGAACAATGTTATGAATCTAAGGATGTACATTTCAACTTAAAGGATTGGAACACTGTTATGAATCTAAGGATGTACATTTCAACTTAAAGCATTGGAACAATGTTATGAATCTAAGGATGTACATTTCAACTTAAAGGATTGGAACAATGTTATGAATCTAAGGATGTACATTTCAACTTAAAGCATTGGAACAATGTTATGAATCTAAGGATGTACATTTCAACTTAAAGGATTGGAATAATGTTATGAATCTAAGGATGTACATTTCAACTTAAAGGATTGGAACAATGTTATGAATCTATGGACGTACATTTCAACTTAAAGGATTGGAACAATGTTATGAATCTAAGCTTGTAAATTTCAACTTAAAGGATTGAAATAATGTTATGACTCTAAGGATGTACATTTCAACTTAAAGGATTGGAATAATGTTATGAATCTAAGCTTGTAAATTTCAACTTAAAGGATTGGAACAATGTTATGAATCTAAGGATGTACATTTCAACTTAAAGGATTGGAATAATGTTATGAATCTAAGCTTGTAAATTTCAACTTAAAGGATTGGAACAATGTTATGAATCTAAGGATGTACATTTCAACTTAAAGGATTGGAACAATGTTATGAATCTAAGGATGTACATTTCAACTTAAAGGATTGGAACAATGTTATGAATCTAAGGATGTACATTTCAACTTAAAGGATTGGAACAATGTTGTGAATCTAAGGATGTACATTTCAACTTAAAGGATTGGAACAATGTTATGAATCTAAGGATGTACATTTCAACTTAAAGGATTGGAATAATGTTATGAATCTAAGGATGTACATTTCAACTTAAAGGATTGGAACAATGTTATGAATCTAAGGATGTACATTTCAACTTAAAGGATTGGAACAATGTTATGAATCTAAGGATGTACATTTCAACTTAAAGCATTGGAACAATGTTATGAATCTAAGGATGTACATTTCAACTTAAAGCATTGGAACAATGTTATGAATCTAAGGATGTACATTTCAACTTAAAGGATTGGAATAATGTTATGAATCTAAGGACGTACATTTCAACTTAAAGGATTGGAACAATGTTATGAATCTAAGGATGTACATTTCAACTCAAAGCATTGGAACAATGTTATGAATCTAAGGATGTACATTTCAACTTAAAGGATTGGAATAATGTTATGAATCTAAGCATGTACATTTCAACTTAAAGGATTGGAACAATGTTATGAATCTAAGGATGTAAATTTCAACTTAAAGGATTGGAACAATGTTATGAATCTAAGGATGTACATTTCAACTTAAAGGATTGGAACAATGTTATGAATCTAAGGATGTAAATTTCAACTTAAAGCATTGGAACAATGTTATGAATCTAAGGATGTACATTTCAACTTAAAGGATTGGAACAATGTTATGAATCTAAGGATGTACATTTCAACTTAAAGCATTGGAACAATGTTATGAATCTAAGGATGTACATTTCAACTTAAAGGATTGGAACAATGTTATGAATCTAAGCATGTACATTTCAACTTAACGGATTGGAACAATGTTATGAATCTAAGGATGTACATTTCAACTTAAAGCATTGGAACAATGTTATGAATCTAAGCTTGTAAATTTCAACTTAAAGGATTGGAATAATGTTATGAATCTAAGGATGTACATTTCAACATAAAGGATTGGAATAATTTTATGAATCTAAGCTTGTAAATTTCAACTTAAAGGATTGGAACAATGTTATGAATCTAAGGATGTACATTTCAACTTAAAGGATTGGAATAATGTTATGAATCTAAGCTTGTATATTTCAACTTAAAGGATTGGAACAATGTTATGAATCTAAGGATGTACATTTCAACTTAAAGCATTGGAACAATGTTATGAATCTAAGGATGTACATTTCAACTCAAAGCATTGGAACAATGTTATGAATCTAAGGATGTACATTTCAACTTAAAGGATTGGAATAATGTTATGAATCTAAGCATGTACATTTCAACTTAAAGGATTGGAACAATGTTATGAATCTAAGGATGTAAATTTCAACTTAAAGGATTGGAACAATGTTATGAATCTAAGGATGTACATTTCAACTTAAAGGATTGGAACAATGTTATGAATCTAAGGATGTAAATTTCAACTTAAAGCATTGGAACAATGTTATGAATCTAAGGATGTACATTTCAACTTAAAGGATTGGAACAATGTTATGAATCTAAGGATGTACATTTCAACTTAAAGCATTGGAACAATGTTATGAATCTAAGGATGTACATTTCAACTTAAAGGATTGGAACAATGTTATGAATCTAAGCATGTACATTTCAACTTAACGGATTGGAACAATGTTATGAATCTAAGGATGTACATTTCAACTTAAAGCATTGGAACAATGTTATGAATCTAAGCTTGTAAATTTCAACTTAAAGGATTGGAATAATGTTATGAATCTAAGGATGTACATTTCAACATAAAGGATTGGAATAATTTTATGAATCTAAGCTTGTAAATTTCAACTTAAAGGATTGGAACAATGTTATGAATCTAAGGATGTACATTTCAACTTAAAGGATTGGAATAATGTTATGAATCTAAGCTTGTATATTTCAACTTAAAGGATTGGAACAATGTTATGAATCTAAGGATGTACATTTCAACTTAAAGCATTGGAACAATATTATGAATCTAAGCTTGTAAATTTCAACTTAAAGGATTGAAACAATGTTATGAATCTAAGGACGTACATTTCAACTTAAAGCATTGGAACAATGTTATGAATCTAAGGATGTACATTTCAACTTAAAGGATTGGAACACTGTTATGAATCTAAGGATGTACATTTCAACTTAAAGGATTGGAACACTGTTATGAATCTAAGGATGTACATTTCAACTTAAAGCATTGGAACAATGTTATGAATCTAAGGATGTACATTTCAACTTAAAGGATTGGAACAATGTTATGAATCTAAGGATGTACATTTCAACTTAAAGGATTGGAACAATGTTATGAATCTAAGGATGTACATTTCAACTTAAAGGATTGGAACAATGTTATGAATCTAAGGATGTACATTTCAACTTAAAGGATTGGAACAATGTTGTGAATCTAAGGATGTACATTTCAACTTAAAGGATTGGAACAATGTTATGAATCTCAGGATGTACATTTCAACTTAAAGCATTGGAACAATGTTATGAATCTAAGGACGTACATTTCAACTTAAAGGATTGGAACAATGTTATGAATCTAAGGATGTACATTTCAACTTAAAGGATTGGAACACTGTTATGAATCTAAGGATGTACATTTCAACTTAAAGCATTGGAACAATGTTATGAATCTAAGGATGTACATTTCAACTTAAAGGATTGGAACAATGTTATGAATCTAAGGACGTACATTTCAACTTAAAGGATTGGAACAATGTTATGAATCTAAGGATGTAAATTTCAACTTAAAGGATTGGAACAATGTTATGAATCTAAGGATGTACATTTCAACTTAAAGGATTGGAATAATGTTATGAATCTAAGGACGTACATTTCAACTTAAAGGATTGGAACAATGTTATGAATCTAAGGATGTACATTTCAACTTAAAGGATTGGAACAATGTTATGAATCTCAGGATGTACATTTCAACTTAAAGGATTGGAACAATGTTATGAATCTAAGGATGTAAATTTCAACTTAAAGGATTGGAACAATGTTATGAATCTAAGGATGTACATTTCAACTTAAAGGATTGGAACAATGTTATGAATCTAAGGACGTACATTTCAACTTAAAGGATTGGAACAATGTTATGAATCTATGGATGTACATTTCAACTTAAAGGATTGGAACAATGTTATGAATCTAAGGATGTACATTTCAACTTAAAGCATTGGCACAATGTTATGAATCTAAGGATGTACATTTCAACTTAAAGCATTGGAACAATGTTATGAATCTAAGGATGTACATTTCAACTTAAAGGATTGGAACAATGTTATGAATCTAAGGATGTACATTTCAACTTAAAGCATTGGAACAATGTTATGAATCTAAGGATGTACATTTCAACTTAAAGGATTGGAACAATGTTATGAATCTAAGGATGTACATTTCAACTTAAAGGATTGGAACAATGTTATGAATCTAAGGATGTAAATTTCAGCTTAAAGGATAGGAATAATGTTATGAATCTAAGGATGTACATTTCAACTTAAAGGATTGGAACAATGTTATGAATCTAAGGATGTACATTTCAACTTAAAGGATTGGAACAATGTTATGAACCTAAGGATGTACATTTCAACTTAAAGCATTGGAACAATGTTATGAATCTAAGGACGTACATTTCAACTTAAAGGATTGGAACAATGTTATGAATCTAAGGATGTACATTTCAACTTAAAGCATTGGAATAATTTTATGAACCTAAGGATGTACATTTTAACTTAAAGCATTGGAACAATGTTATGAATCTAAGGATGTACATTTCAACTTAAAGGATTGGAATAATGTTATGAATCTAAGGATGTACATTTCAACTTAAAGCATTGGAATAATGTTATGAATCTAAGGATGTACATTTCAACTTAAAGCATTGGAACAATGTTATGAATCTAAGGACGTACATTTCAACTTAAAGGATTGGAACAATGTTATGAACCTAAGGATGTACATTTCAACTTAAAGGATTGGAATAATGTTATGAATCTAAGGATGTACATTTTAACTTAAAGCATTGGAACAATGTTATGAATCTAAGGATGTACATTTCAACTTAAAGGATTGGAATAATGTTATGAATCTAAGGATGTACATTTCAACTTAAAGCATTGGAATAATGTTATGAATCTAAGGATGTACATTTCAACTTAAAGCATTGGAACAATGTTATGAATCTAAGGACGTACATTTCAACTTAAAGGATTGGAACAATGTTATGAACCTAAGGATGTACATTTCAACTTAAAGGATTGGAATAATGTTATGAATCTAAGGATGTACATTTCAACTTAAAGCATTGGAATAATTTTATGAACCTAAGGATGTACATTTCAACTTAAAGCATTGGAACAATGTTATGAATCTAAGGATGTACATTTCAACTTAAAGGATTGGAACAATGTTATGAATCTAAGGATGTACATTTCAACTTAAAGGATTGGAATAATGTTATGAATCTAAGCATGTACATTTCAACTTAAAGGATTGGAACAATGTTATGAATCTAAGGATGTAAATTTCAACTTAAAGGATTGGAACAATGTTATGAATCTAAGGATGTACATTTCAACTTAAAGGATTGGAACAATGTTATGAATCTAAGGATGTAAATTTCAACTTAAAGCATTGGAACAATGTTATGAATCTAAGGATGTACATTTCAACTTAAAGGATTGGAACAATGTTATGAATCTAAGGATGTACATTTCAACTTAAAGGATTGGAACAATGTTATGAATCTAAGGACGTACATTTCAACTTAAAGGATTGGAACAATGTTATGAATCTAAGGACGTACATTTCAACTTAAAGCATTGGAACAATGTTATGAATCTAAGGATGTACATTTCAACTTAAAGGATTGGAACACTGTTATGAATCTAAGGATGTACATTTCAACTTAAAGCATTGGAACAATGTTATGAATCTAAGGATGTACATTTCAACTTAAAGGATTGGAACAATGTTATGAATCTAAGGATGTACATTTCAACTTAAAGGATTGGAACAATGTTATGAATCTAAGGATGTACATTTCAACTTAAAGGATTGGAATAATGTTATGAATCTAAGGATGTACATTTCAACTTAAAGGATTGGAACAATGTTATGAATCTAAGGATGTACATTTCAACTTAAAGCATTGGAACAATGTTATGAATCTAAGGATGTACATTTCAACTTAAAGGATTGGAACAATGTTATGAATCTAAGGATGTACATTTCAACTTAAAGCATTGGAACAATGTTATGAATCTAAGGATGTACATTTCAACTTAAAGGATTGGAACAATGTTATGAATCTAAGGATGTACATTTCAACTTAAAGGATTGGAACAATGTTATGAATCTAAGGATGTACATTTCAACTTAAAGGATTGGAACAATTTTATGAATCTAAGGATGTACATTTCAACTTAAAGGATTGGAACAATGTTGTGAATCTAAGGATGTACATTTCAACTTAAAGGATTGGAACAATGTTATGAATCTAAGGACGTACATTTCAACTTAAAGGATTGGAACAATGTTATGAATCTAAGGATGTACATTTCAACTTAAAGGATTGGAACACTGTTATGAATCTAAGGATGTACATTTCAACTTAAAGCATTGGAACAATGTTATGAATCTAAGGATGTACATTTCAACTTAAAGGATTGGAACAATGTTATGAATCTAAGGATGTACATTTCAACTTAAAGCATTGGAACAATGTTATGAATCTAAGGATGTACATTTCAACTTAAAGGATTGGAATAATGTTATGAATCTAAGGATGTACATTTCAACTTAAAGGATTGGAACAATGTTATGAATCTATGGACGTACATTTCAACTTAAAGGATTGGAACAATGTTATGAATCTAAGCTTGTAAATTTCAACTTAAAGGATTGAAATAATGTTATGACTCTAAGGATGTACATTTCAACTTAAAGGATTGGAATAATGTTATGAATCTAAGCTTGTAAATTTCAACTTAAAGGATTGGAACAATGTTATGAATCTAAGGATGTACATTTCAACTTAAAGGATTGGAATAATGTTATGAATCTAAGCTTGTAAATTTCAACTTAAAGGATTGGAACAATGTTATGAATCTAAGGATGTACATTTCAACTTAAAGGATTGGAACAATGTTATGAATCTAAGGATGTACATTTCAACTTAAAGGATTGGAACAATGTTATGAATCTAAGGATGTACATTTCAACTTAAAGGATTGGAACAATGTTGTGAATCTAAGGATGTACATTTCAACTTAAAGGATTGGAACAATGTTATGAATCTAAGGATGTACATTTCAACTTAAAGGATTGGAATAATGTTATGAATCTAAGGATGTACATTTCAACTTAAAGGATTGGAACAATGTTATGAATCTAAGGATGTACATTTCAACTTAAAGGATTGGAACAATGTTATGAATCTAAGGATGTACATTTCAACTTAAAGCATTGGAACAATGTTATGAATCTAAGGATGTACATTTCAACTTAAAGCATTGGAACAATGTTATGAATCTAAGGATGTACATTTCAACTTAAAGGATTGGAATAATGTTATGAATCTAAGGACGTACATTTCAACTTAAAGGATTGGAACAATGTTATGAATCTAAGGATGTACATTTCAACTCAAAGCATTGGAACAATGTTATGAATCTAAGGATGTACATTTCAACTTAAAGGATTGGAATAATGTTATGAATCTAAGCATGTACATTTCAACTTAAAGGATTGGAACAATGTTATGAATCTAAGGATGTAAATTTCAACTTAAAGGATTGGAACAATGTTATGAATCTAAGGATGTACATTTCAACTTAAAGGATTGGAACAATGTTATGAATCTAAGGATGTAAATTTCAACTTAAAGCATTGGAACAATGTTATGAATCTAAGGATGTACATTTCAACTTAAAGGATTGGAACAATGTTATGAATCTAAGGATGTACATTTCAACTTAAAGCATTGGAACAATGTTATGAATCTAAGGATGTACATTTCAACTTAAAGGATTGGAACAATGTTATGAATCTAAGCATGTACATTTCAACTTAACGGATTGGAACAATGTTATGAATCTAAGGATGTACATTTCAACTTAAAGCATTGGAACAATGTTATGAATCTAAGCTTGTAAATTTCAACTTAAAGGATTGGAATAATGTTATGAATCTAAGGATGTACATTTCAACATAAAGGATTGGAATAATTTTATGAATCTAAGCTTGTAAATTTCAACTTAAAGGATTGGAACAATGTTATGAATCTAAGGATGTACATTTCAACTTAAAGGATTGGAATAATGTTATGAATCTAAGCTTGTATATTTCAACTTAAAGGATTGGAACAATGTTATGAATCTAAGGATGTACATTTCAACTTAAAGCATTGGAACAATGTTATGAATCTAAGGATGTACATTTCAACTCAAAGCATTGGAACAATGTTATGAATCTAAGGATGTACATTTCAACTTAAAGGATTGGAATAATGTTATGAATCTAAGCATGTACATTTCAACTTAAAGGATTGGAACAATGTTATGAATCTAAGGATGTAAATTTCAACTTAAAGGATTGGAACAATGTTATGAATCTAAGGATGTACATTTCAACTTAAAGGATTGGAACAATGTTATGAATCTAAGGATGTAAATTTCAACTTAAAGCATTGGAACAATGTTATGAATCTAAGGATGTACATTTCAACTTAAAGGATTGGAACAATGTTATGAATCTAAGGATGTACATTTCAACTTAAAGCATTGGAACAATGTTATGAATCTAAGGATGTACATTTCAACTTAAAGGATTGGAACAATGTTATGAATCTAAGCATGTACATTTCAACTTAACGGATTGGAACAATGTTATGAATCTAAGGATGTACATTTCAACTTAAAGCATTGGAACAATGTTATGAATCTAAGCTTGTAAATTTCAACTTAAAGGATTGGAATAATGTTATGAATCTAAGGATGTACATTTCAACATAAAGGATTGGAATAATTTTATGAATCTAAGCTTGTAAATTTCAACTTAAAGGATTGGAACAATGTTATGAATCTAAGGATGTACATTTCAACTTAAAGGATTGGAATAATGTTATGAATCTAAGCTTGTATATTTCAACTTAAAGGATTGGAACAATGTTATGAATCTAAGGATGTACATTTCAACTTAAAGCATTGGAACAATATTATGAATCTAAGCTTGTAAATTTCAACTTAAAGGATTGAAACAATGTTATGAATCTAAGGACGTACATTTCAACTTAAAGCATTGGAACAATGTTATGAATCTAAGGATGTACATTTCAACTTAAAGGATTGGAACACTGTTATGAATCTAAGGATGTACATTTCAACTTAAAGGATTGGAACACTGTTATGAATCTAAGGATGTACATTTCAACTTAAAGCATTGGAACAATGTTATGAATCTAAGGATGTACATTTCAACTTAAAGGATTGGAACAATGTTATGAATCTAAGGATGTACATTTCAACTTAAAGGATTGGAACAATGTTATGAATCTAAGGATGTACATTTCAACTTAAAGGATTGGAACAATGTTATGAATCTAAGGATGTACATTTCAACTTAAAGGATTGGAACAATGTTGTGAATCTAAGGATGTACATTTCAACTTAAAGGATTGGAACAATGTTATGAATCTCAGGATGTACATTTCAACTTAAAGCATTGGAACAATGTTATGAATCTAAGGACGTACATTTCAACTTAAAGGATTGGAACAATGTTATGAATCTAAGGATGTACATTTCAACTTAAAGGATTGGAACACTGTTATGAATCTAAGGATGTACATTTCAACTTAAAGCATTGGAACAATGTTATGAATCTAAGGATGTACATTTCAACTTAAAGGATTGGAACAATGTTATGAATCTAAGGACGTACATTTCAACTTAAAGGATTGGAACAATGTTATGAATCTAAGGATGTAAATTTCAACTTAAAGGATTGGAACAATGTTATGAATCTAAGGATGTACATTTCAACTTAAAGGATTGGAATAATGTTATGAATCTAAGGACGTACATTTCAACTTAAAGGATTGGAACAATGTTATGAATCTAAGGATGTACATTTCAACTTAAAGGATTGGAACAATGTTATGAATCTCAGGATGTACATTTCAACTTAAAGGATTGGAACAATGTTATGAATCTAAGGATGTAAATTTCAACTTAAAGGATTGGAACAATGTTATGAATCTAAGGATGTACATTTCAACTTAAAGGATTGGAACAATGTTATGAATCTAAGGACGTACATTTCAACTTAAAGGATTGGAACAATGTTATGAATCTATGGATGTACATTTCAACTTAAAGGATTGGAACAATGTTATGAATCTAAGGATGTACATTTCAACTTAAAGCATTGGCACAATGTTATGAATCTAAGGATGTACATTTCAACTTAAAGCATTGGAACAATGTTATGAATCTAAGGATGTACATTTCAACTTAAAGGATTGGAACAATGTTATGAATCTAAGGATGTACATTTCAACTTAAAGCATTGGAACAATGTTATGAATCTAAGGATGTACATTTCAACTTAAAGGATTGGAACAATGTTATGAATCTAAGGATGTACATTTCAACTTAAAGGATTGGAACAATGTTATGAATCTAAGGATGTAAATTTCAGCTTAAAGGATAGGAATAATGTTATGAATCTAAGGATGTACATTTCAACTTAAAGGATTGGAACAATGTTATGAATCTAAGGATGTACATTTCAACTTAAAGGATTGGAACAATGTTATGAACCTAAGGATGTACATTTCAACTTAAAGCATTGGAACAATGTTATGAATCTAAGGACGTACATTTCAACTTAAAGGATTGGAACAATGTTATGAATCTAAGGATGTACATTTCAACTTAAAGCATTGGAATAATTTTATGAACCTAAGGATGTACATTTTAACTTAAAGCATTGGAACAATGTTATGAATCTAAGGATGTACATTTCAACTTAAAGGATTGGAATAATGTTATGAATCTAAGGATGTACATTTCAACTTAAAGCATTGGAATAATGTTATGAATCTAAGGATGTACATTTCAACTTAAAGCATTGGAACAATGTTATGAATCTAAGGACGTACATTTCAACTTAAAGGATTGGAACAATGTTATGAACCTAAGGATGTACATTTCAACTTAAAGGATTGGAATAATGTTATGAATCTAAGGATGTACATTTTAACTTAAAGCATTGGAACAATGTTATGAATCTAAGGATGTACATTTCAACTTAAAGGATTGGAATAATGTTATGAATCTAAGGATGTACATTTCAACTTAAAGCATTGGAATAATGTTATGAATCTAAGGATGTACATTTCAACTTAAAGCATTGGAACAATGTTATGAATCTAAGGACGTACATTTCAACTTAAAGGATTGGAACAATGTTATGAACCTAAGGATGTACATTTCAACTTAAAGGATTGGAATAATGTTATGAATCTAAGGATGTACATTTCAACTTAAAGCATTGGAATAATTTTATGAACCTAAGGATGTACATTTCAACTTAAAGCATTGGAACAATGTTATGAATCTAAGGATGTACATTTCAACTTAAAGGATTGGAACAATGTTATGAATCTAAGGATGTACATTTCAACTTAAAGGATTGGAATAATGTTATGAATCTAAGCATGTACATTTCAACTTAAAGGATTGGAACAATGTTATGAATCTAAGGATGTAAATTTCAACTTAAAGGATTGGAACAATGTTATGAATCTAAGGATGTACATTTCAACTTAAAGGATTGGAACAATGTTATGAATCTAAGGATGTAAATTTCAACTTAAAGCATTGGAACAATGTTATGAATCTAAGGATGTACATTTCAACTTAAAGGATTGGAACAATGTTATGAATCTAAGGATGTACATTTCAACTTAAAGGATTGGAACAATGTTATGAATCTAAGGACGTACATTTCAACTTAAAGGATTGGAACAATGTTATGAATCTAAGGACGTACATTTCAACTTAAAGCATTGGAACAATGTTATGAATCTAAGGATGTACATTTCAACTTAAAGGATTGGAACACTGTTATGAATCTAAGGATGTACATTTCAACTTAAAGCATTGGAACAATGTTATGAATCTAAGGATGTACATTTCAACTTAAAGGATTGGAACAATGTTATGAATCTAAGGATGTACATTTCAACTTAAAGGATTGGAACAATGTTATGAATCTAAGGATGTACATTTCAACTTAAAGGATTGGAATAATGTTATGAATCTAAGGATGTACATTTCAACTTAAAGGATTGGAACAATGTTATGAATCTAAGGATGTACATTTCAACTTAAAGCATTGGAACAATGTTATGAATCTAAGGATGTACATTTCAACTTAAAGGATTGGAACAATGTTATGAATCTAAGGATGTACATTTCAACTTAAAGCATTGGAACAATGTTATGAATCTAAGGATGTACATTTCAACTTAAAGCAATAGAACAATGTTATGAATCTAAGGATGTACATTTCAACTTAAAGCATTGGAACAATGTTATGAATCTAAGGATGTACATTTCAACTTAAAGCATTGGAACAATGTTATGAATCTAAGGATGTACATTTCAACTTAAAGGATTGGAACAATGTTATGAATCTAAGGATGTACATTTTAACTTAAAGCATTGGAACAATGTTATGAATCTAAGGATGTACATTTCAACTTAAAGGATTGGAACAATGTTATGAATCTAAGGATGTACATTTCAACTTAAAGCATTGGAACAATGTTATGAATCTAAGGATGTACATTTCAACTTAAAGGATTAGAACAATGTTATGAATCTAAGGATGTACATTTCAACTTAAAGGATTGGAACAATGTTATGAATCTAAGGACGTACATTTCAACTTAAAGGATTGGAATAATGTTATGAATCTAAGGACGTACATTTCAACTTAAAGGATTGGAACAATGTTATGAATCTAAGGATGTACATTTCAACTTAAAGGATTGGAACAATGTTATGAATCTAAGGATGTACATTTCAACTTAAAGGATTGGAACAATGTTATGAATCTAAGGATGTACATTTCAACTTAAAGCATTGGAACAATGTTATGAATCTAAGGATGTACATTTCAACTTAAAGGATTGGAACAATGTTATGAATCTAAGGACGTACATTTCAACTTAAAGCATTGGAACAATGTTATGAATCTAAGGATGTACATTTCAACTTAAAGGATTGGAACAATGTTATGAATCTAAGGATGTACATTTCAACTTAAAGGATTGGAACAATGTTATGAATCTAAGGATGTACATTTCAACTTAAAGGATTGGAACAATGTTATGAATCTATGGACGTACATTTCAACTTAAAGGATTGGAACAATGTTATGAATCTAAGGATGTACATTTCAACTTAAAGGATTGGAATAATGTTATGAACCTAAGGATGTACATTTCAACTTAAAGGATTGGAATAATGTTATGAACCTAAGGATGTACATTTCAACTCAAAGGATTGGAACAATCTTATGAATCTAAGGATGTACATTTCAACTTAAAGCATTGGAACAATGTTATGAATCTAAGGATGTACATTTCAACTTAAAGCATTGGAACAATGTTATGAATCTAAGGATGTACATTTCAACTTAAAGCATTGGAACAATGTTATGAATCTAAGGACGTACATTTCAACTTAAAGCATTGGAACAATGTTATGAATCTAAGGACGTACATTTCAACTTAAAGCATTGGAACAATGTTATGAATCTAAGGATGTACATTTCAACTGAAAGCATTGGAACAATGTTATGAATCTAAGGATGTACATTTCAACTTAAAGGATTGGAACAATGTTATGAATCTAAGGATGTACATTTCAACTTAAAGGATTGGAATAATGTTATGAACCTAAGGATGTACATTTCAACTTAAAGGATTGGAATAATGTTATGAATCTAAGGATGTACATTTCAACTTAAAGGATTGGAACAATGTTATGAATCTAAGGATGTACATTTCAACTTAAAGGATTGGAACAATGTTATGAATCTAAGGATGTACATTTCAACTTAAAGGATTGGAACAATGTTATGAATCTAAGGATGTACATTTCAACTTAAAGCATTGGAACAATGTTATGAATCTAAGGATGTACATTTCAACTTAAAGGATTGGAACAATGTTATGAATCTAAGGATGTACATTTCAACTTAAAGGATTGGAATAATGTTATGAACCTAAGGATGTACATTTCAACTTAAAGGATTGGAACAATGTTATGAATCTAAGGACGTACATTTCAACTTAAAGGATTGGAATAATGTTATGAATCTAAGCATGTACATTTCAACTCAAAGGATTGGAACAATGTTATGAATCTAAGGATGTAAATTTCAACTTAAAGCATTGGAACAATTTTATGAATCTAAGGATGTACATTTCAACTTAAAGGATTGGAACAATGTTATGAATCTAAGGATGTACATTTCAACTTAAAGGATTGGAACAATGTTATGAATCTAAGGATGTACATTTCAACTTAAAGGATTGGAACAATGTTATGAACCTAAGGATGTACATTTCAACTTAAAGGATTGGAACAATGTTATGAATCTAAGGATGTACATTTCAACTTAAAGGATTGGAATAATGTTATGAACCTAAGGATGTACATTTCAACTTAAAGGATTGGAACAATGTTATGAATCTAAGGATGTACATTTCAACTTAAAGGATTGGAATAATGTTATGAACCTAAGGATGTACATTTCAACTTAAAGGATTGGAACAATGTTATGAATCTAAGGACGTACATTTCAACTTAAAGGATTGGAATAATGTTATGAATCTAAGCATGTACATTTCAACTCAAAGGATTGGAACAATGTTATGAATCTAAGGATGTAAATTTCAACTTAAAGCATTGGAACAATGTTATGAATCTAAGGATGTACATTTCAACTTAAAGGATTGGAACAATGTTATGAATCTAAGGATGTACATTTCAACTTAAAGGATTGGAACAATGTTATGAATCTAAGGATGTACATTTCAACTTAAAGGATTGGAACAATGTTATGAACCTAAGGATGTACATTTCAACTTAAAGGATTGGAACAATGTTATGAATCTAAGGATGTACATTTCAACTTAAAGGATTGGAATAATGTTATGAACCTAAGGATGTACATTTAAACTTAAAGGATTGGAACAATGTTATGAATCTAAGGATGTACATTTCAACTTAAAGGATTGGAATAATGTTATGAACCTAAGGATGTACATTTCAACTTAAAGGATTGGAACAATGTTATGAACCTAAGGATGTACATTTCAACTCAAAGGATTGGAACAATGTTATGAATCTAAGGATGTAAATTTCAACTTAAAGCATTGGAACAATGTTATGAATCTAAGGATGTACATTTCAACTTAAAGGATTGGAACAATGTTATGAATCTAAGGATGTACATTTCAACTTAAAGGATTGGAACAATGTTATGAATCTAAGGATGTACATTTCAACTTAAAGCATTGGAACAATGTTATGAATCTAAGGATGTACATTTCAACTTAAAGGATTGGAACAATGTTATGAATCTAAGGACAGCTAATATTACAAAAATTGGAATTGATTTAAATTTTTAGATGCTATTGTAAGCTGGATAAACACACTGTTAAAAATTTATTAAAAAAATCCCCCCCAAAAAAAAAAAAATTGGCTACTTAATGAATTAATATAAGCAGTTAGAAAAAAAAAACAAACAATAAAAACTCAAGAGAAACAGATAAATAGTTTGACTAGCAGGAACTTCTTCATCTTAGCGCGGTTTAGGAAACATCAAAACCTACCAAGAACTGTTTCTACTCCTTTCCTAGTGACATTAGGGATAAGAAGTGAACCAAGCTAAGGGTAGGTTTACACTTGCTAGTTATTGCAGGATATTTATATCAGAGAGAAATTGTGACTACTGAAAAACCATGTAAAATGTATGTCTGCAATAAATTCTATATAGTAGTCGCAATACACTATCAAGTGTAAACCCACCCTAAGATGACGCAGTTCCTGCGAGTCGGACATTTTTTTGTAAATTACGAAAATATGTAATAGGATTTCTGAATTCTATCTCGGCAGTGTTATCGCTAGAAATTTGATATTGGAATTGTGAAAATACTTACAAAACAAACTTCTATGTCGACTCACCTGAAAAAGAAAGAATATATTATTAAATATTTCTGTACTCTGCTCAAAAGAAAATAAATAATGATAACAGATACAATAAAGTAATAGTTTTTAAATTAATTATTCATGATTAGAAAACGAAATAAATGAGAAATTTGGACTTTAATAATACTAATATTAGTCTGTCTAATAATATAATATACAACCGTAAAACAAATAAAGAATAATAAAAATATATAAGTAATAAAAAAAGTCCGATTCGCAGGAACTGCGTCATCTTAGCGCGGTTCCGTACATCTTGAAGAAATGGAATAGATTAGCATCACAAATCACAGGAAACTGACAGTAGCCAACTTACACAAAAAAAAAAGCAGCCCCGTAACAGGCCACAAGGTCCCACAGGGGCAGATACTGTAGAGGTATCTGATTCTTGACCATACGGCATACTAGGGAGATAGTGTGGTCAATACTATGCTCCGGCCGCCTGATTTTCCCTTTGGCTACTACAGTCATTTGCACCCAAGGTACCCAATATTAATTATAGGCTGGGTGAGCCTGGGGACGATCTGGGACCCCAAATCCAACCCACGAACGGCAGCACTAGAAGAAAAAATCTTTAGTGAGCGCTCGGGTTTTGAACCTGGTCCTCTAGTTCATTAGTCGAGTGCTCTACCATGAGCTAACCTCGGCCCCAGCCAACTTACACAGAAGCGGATAATTCTTAATCCTCATTCTTGAGGAAGGCTGAATAAGTCAATACAATTATGTACTGAAAACGTACTCACTCTACGACTCCTGCTCAGAAGGCTCAATTCCAAACATCCGAAAATTCGTTATCATTTTAAGTATCTTGTTTTGCTAGCAAATTCATTTCACTGTTATAATCAACTGTAAATATGTGCTTCATGGCGAATAAAATTCCATTCTCTCGTGGGTTAAATCTCTCTATAAAATAAGAAATAGTGATAACTTCAGTTGGAGGCGATGAGGAAGGTTATATAGATAGGAGAATTCAAAACAAACCTGTGTATACGCCATCATGGTTAGCCACAGCCACTCCAAACTTATTACAAATAACTTTTATAGTTTCTTGGCCTATTTTACTAAAATCCTAATTTTACAGATAAATACAATTTAAAACAAAAAACAACTAATTAAAAAGTGAGATAAATAAAGACAAAAACCCTTTCAAAACAACAAAACAAACACTTTTTAAGTTTTAAGCGCTTATATCTCTGATTGACGTTGCCTCATCAAATATTGCTTCAGAACCTTTTTTGTAGGGAATTTAGTAAGCATTCGAATGGTCACTTTCCACTTACCACGAACTTGACCTTTCAAATTAGAAGACAGATTTTTGTACCATATTTCATCAAAATCAGACCATTTTTGAGCTTGCCAGAGAGCAAACAGACAAAAATATATGCATGTATATATAAATATAAATATATATATATATATATATTATATATATATATATATATATATATATATATATATATATATATAACAAGGAAAAGTGGAATATATATATACATATATATATATATATATATATATATATATATATATATATATATATATATATATTCCACTTTTCCTGGTTTCTTTTAGCACGGTTCCTCCCTATCTCCATAGGGAGAACCCGCTTTAGGTGGTCCAAATTTGTATATATATATATATATATATATATATACATATCATATATATATATATATATATATACACATATCATATATATATATTTATATATATGCTTGTCTTTTCGCTCTCTAGCAAACTCAAAAATGGTACGATTTTGATGAAATTTGTTACAAAATCTGTCGTCTAATTTGAAAGGTCATGTTTGTTTACCAGCAGAATCCGCCGACTGGAAGATGGCGTTTGGGTCGAAATGCGCGAAAAATAAATCATAACGCTTTTGTTTTTGAGTTTATTTGCTTGCAGGTACTTGTTGTATAGGTTTCTTAACATAAGAAAACGAATGAAACCATTTTTAAGGCGATATCTGTAACCGTTTTTGAGAAAAGTGGAATCAATGTTTTTGTAAATCATTATATTTTTGTAAGTCATTATTTTTTTGTGCGTACTTAGAATCGCGGGATTCAATTGAAATATTTTCTACATCTCGGAAATTAATCCCAACTAAGATATTTAAATTTTGGTTATATTTGGAGTTAAGGAAGTATACGAAAAAAATATTTTATTAATTGACCTAAAAAGTTTTCGGATCTTCGTACATGTTTCGTAAATATCTCAAAAACGGTTGGTAAATCGTGGTAAGTGGAAGGTGGCCATTCGAATGCTTGCTAAATTCTCTACAAAAAAGATTCTGAAGCAATATTCGATTGGGCAATGTAAGTCAGAGATATAAGCGCTTCAAACTTAAAAAGTTATTGTTTTTTTTTTTTTTTTTTTTTTTTTTTTTTTAATTGGTTGTTTTTGTTTTAAATTGTATTTATGAGTGAAATTAGTATTTTGATCAAACAAGCCAAGGAATTATAGCATTTTCCTTAATACCTCGAAAACGGTTCGGAATCGTGGCAAGCGGAAGGCTACCATTCGAATGCTTACTAAATGCTCTACAAAAAATATTCTAAAGTAATTTTCGATTAGACAATGTCAATCGGAGAAATAAAAGCTTAAAATGTCAAATATCTTTGTTTTTTTTTCTTCTTTTGATTGGGGTTTTCTTTGTTTAAATCACTTTATTATTGATTATTGTTTGTTATGAATTGAATTTATCAGTAAAATTAGTTTTCTAGAGAAGAAAGCGTCGATTAGACAATGTCAATCGGCGAAAGAAAGCGTCGATTAGACAATGTCAATCGGCGAAAGAAAGCGTCGATTAGCGGATGTCAATCGGCGAAAGAAAGCGTCGATTAGGGGATGTCAATCGGCGAAAGAAAGCGTCGATTAGGGGATGTCAATCGGCGAAAGAAAGCGTCGATTAGGGGATGTCAATCGGCGAAAGAAAGCGTCGATTAGGGGATGTCAATCGGCGAAAGAAAGCGTCGATTAGGGGATGTCAATCGGCGAAAGAAAGCGTCGATTAGGGGATGTCAATCGGCGAAAGAAAGCGTCGATTAGGGGATGTCAATCGGCGAAAGAAAGCGTCGATTAGGGGATGTCAATCGGCGAAAGAAAGCGTCGAGTAGGGGATGTCAATCGGCGAAAGAAAGCGTCGATTAGGGGATGTCAATCGGCGAAAGAAACCGTCGATTAGGGGATGTCAATCGGCGAAAGAAAGCGTCGATTAGGGGATGTCAATCGGCGAAAAAAGTTCTGAAAACTTATAAGTAATTGATTTAGTTTATTTGAGCGTTTTTTTGTCTGTTTTTATTGCTTGATTAATTTTTTTATTATTTCTTTTTTTTTCGTTTTTAACGGCGCATCAACTATTTAGCTATTAGCACCGGGCTATCTACAGGTTGTCGCCCTTTTTATAATGCCAACAGCACGTGGTCGGTCACCCATTCAATTACTGACCACGCCCGACGTTGCTTAACTTCGGTGATATACTGGAACCGGTGCATTCAACGTGGCTATGGCCGTTGGATTCTTGATTTATTAAAATATATTCCAGTAGGAGAATATATTTCTCAATAAAACAGGACAAATAAAATAAACGAAAAAAAAATAATGTTATTGTTATAAATATAGGTTTCCAAGGGATTCGAAGACGCCTTGTTAATATTTTCTATTTCTTTACTGGTTTAGCCTTACTTTTGGTTGTTTTGTTGAAATGGATTGAAGATTTGTCTATTTATACGACAGGAGTCAATCAACCTTTCTATATCCCCTGACTTGTAAGGGTTCTACTTGGACCACACTCTAAGGTCCGCTTCCACCCGTTATTTCAGGGTTCAAACCTAAAATATTGCTTTTATTCAACCATTTTCTCTGGCTGTTCATGAAATATAAAAACTACCGTTTCAACTGATCCTATTCCTTTAGAAATGACACTAGCTATAACAAAGGAACCGTGCTAAGATGAAGCAGTTCCTGCGAGTCGGACTTTTTGTTTTAAACAGATACATCTCGTGTATTCTTAACATTTTCCGAAGAAAATAAATAAATAAATATATATATATATATATATATATATATATATATATATATATATATACATATACAGGGTGTCCCAGTATATGTGTCCACCCCCTTTTCCTCCTAGAGTTGGATTTTCCAATGGCGGCAGGTATTTTTATGACGAATTCTGATAGAAAATTTAATTTTAAGACTAATTTATTCAGAAACATCTTTTGATCCGACGCACCGTTTGCGCGTAAAACGCCAAAAACCGAAAAATGTCGCCCTTTTGTAGACAAATTCCTATTTATCACTGAAACCAAGCCTTTCAGGTAAAAACACCTCAATGTAAACGTTGTAGCCTATTAATTTTCCTTTCAGGTGATACCAAGATCAAGGTTGTAGATTAAATATTTAACGGGGTATTATGAATGAAATCAAAGGCAAATTTTTTTTTAGTTTTATGATATAATAATTTCATATGGAAAAATAAATTTATTCTGTTCTGTTTTATAATAATTTTTATATAATTTTTTTCATAAAGTAAATAACTACTTTTTTTCATTGTTTATGTCAGTTACTTTTTTTTCTATTCATATAGATTTTCTGAATTGTTACTTTTTAAAACTTTTAAGGTATATATTTCATTCATAATATTCCGTTAAATATTAAACCTACAACTTCGATCTTGGTATCACCTGAAAGGAAAATTAATAGGCTACAACTTTTGTATCGAGGTGTTTTTTACATAAAAGGCTTGGTTTCAGTGATAAATAGGAATTTGTCTAATAAAGGGCGATATTTTTCAGTTTTTTGCGTTTTACGCGCGCGTGCGTCGGATCAAAAGATGTTTTGGAATAAATTAGTCTTAAAATTACATTTTCTATCAGAATTCGTCATAAAAAATACCTCCCGCCATTGGAAAATCAAGAGTTAGATGCGCTGGAGAAAAACTGTAGAATGTTACTAAGTCAACTAAACCTTCAAAGAAACCTCATGCAACATAACTAAGACCTACCAAGTTTCATATCAAAATTCCAACAACTCTAGGAGGAAAAGGGGGTTGACACATTTACTGGGACACCCTGTATATATATATATATATATATATATATATATATATATATATATATATATATATTTATTTATTTATTTTCTTCGGAAAATGTTAAGAATACACGAGATGTATCTGTTTAAAAAAAAAAGTCCGACTCGCAGGAACTGCGTCATCTTAGCGCGGTTAGATTCAATATGGTGGGGATGGGAGATGGAAGGTGAAAAGAATATTTCATACCTTGGAATACTGATTATTATGTTAATTTTCTGCTTTATATTAAAGAATATTTTAGTTTTTCTATTTACATGTTTATGAAGGTGTTTATTGGTCTAGTATTTGATAATCCATAACATTTCTCGATTAAGTCTGCTTTTGGAAATCTTGTATATTCATTACCTTTGCTTTTATAATAAAACGATATGGATCAATGAATTGTTATTATCTGCTACGTTGATAGAATACGTGCCCTGGCATTTAAACATTGAAGTAATGTTGTTGTATAAATACAAGAGTCTGGATTAACAGACAACACAGCTGTAGAGATGTACAACAATATGGCGGCGTTGTTTAATGTTCTTGTTGTTCTTCTAGTTGTTGTATCTTGTCATCCACAACCTATCGAAGAGAAAACATCTCTACTTACTAATGTTGTCAACATACCGGAACAACGTAACATGTAAGTACAGAAATATTATAAGGCACAAACATTAACACCTAATCAAGTACAATGTTGGAAAAAATGTTTACACGTCAATGAAGCATTGTATTTTACTATATATATATATATATATATATATATATATATATATATATATACATACATACATACATACTAACAAGTTTATCTGAAGTATGGTCCGATTCCGAAAGGTAAAGGAGTTATGTCCAATTTTAATGAAGAAATATTTTTTTATTGTATAAGAAATGATTCATAAAAAACAGTACAAAATACTTATATTATTACTAGCTGACTGCAGCAGTGTATAGTTACTGTAACTGCAGCAGTGTATAGTTACTGTGACTGCAGAAGTGTATAGTTACTGTGACTGTAGCAGTGTATAGTTACTGTGACTGTAGCAGTGTATAGTTACTGTGACTGTAGCAGTGTATAGTTACTGTGACTGTAGCAGTGTATAGTTACTGTGACTGTAGCAGTGTATAGTTACTGTGACTGTAGCAGTGTATAGTTACTGTAACTGTAGCAGTGTATAGTTACTGTGACTGTAGCAGTGTATAGATACTGTGACTGTAGCAGTGTATAGATACTGTAACTGTAGCAGTGTATAGTTACTGTAAATGAAGCAGTGTATAGTTACTGTGACTGTAGCAGTGTATAGTTACTGTGACTGTAGCAGTGTATAGTTACTGTGACTGTAGCAGTGTATAGTTACTGTGACTGTAGCAGTGTATAGTTACTGTGACTGTAGCAGTGTATAGTTACTGTGACTGTAGCAGTGTATAGTTACTGTGACTGTAGCAGTGTATAGTTACTGTGACTGTAGCAGTGTATAGTTACTGTGACTGTAGCAGTGTATAGTTACTGTGACTGTAGCAGTGTATAGTTACTGTGACTGTAGCAGTGTATAGTTACTGTGACTGTAGCAGTGTATAGTTACTGTGACTGTAGAAGTGTATAGTTACTGTGACTGTAGCAGTGTATAGTTACTGTGACTGTAGCAGTGTATAGTTACTGTGACTGTAGCAGTGTATAGTTACTGTGACTGTAGCAGTGTATAGTTACTGTGACTGTAGCAGTGTTTAGTTACTGTGACTGTAGCAGTGTACAGTTACTGTGACTGTAGCAGTGTATAGTTACTGTAACCGTATGAGTGTATAGTTACTGTGACTGTAGCAGTGTATAGTTACTGTAACCGTATGAGTGTATAGTTACTGTGACTGTAGCAGTGTATAGTTACTGTGACTGTAGCAGTGTATAGTTACTGTGACTGTAGAAGTGTATAGTTACTGTGACTGTAGCAGTGTATAGTTACTGTGACTGTAGCAGTGTATAGTTACTGTGACTGTAGCAGTGTATAGTTACTGTGACTGTAGCAGTGTATAGTTACTGTGACTGCTGCAGTGTATAGTTACTGTGACTGTAGCAGTGTATAGTTACTGTAACCGTATGAGTGTATAGTTACTGTGACTGCAGAAGTGTATAGTTACTGTGACTGTAGCAGTGTATAGTTACTGTGACTGTAGCAGTGTATAGTTACTGTGACTGTAGCAGTGTATAGTTACTGTGACTGTAGCAGTGTATAGTTAATGTGAATGTAGCAGTGTATAGTTACTGTGACTGTAGCAGTGTATAGTTACTGTGACTGTAGCAGTGTATAGTTACTGTGACTGTAGCAGTGTATAGTTACTGTGACTGTAGAAGTGTATAGTTACTGTGACTGTAGCAGTGTATAGTTACTGTGACTGTAGCAGTGTATAGTTACTGTGACTGTAGCAGTGTATAGTTACTGTGACTGTAACAGTGTATAGTTACTGTGACTGTAGCAGTGTATAGTTACTGTGGCTGCAGAAGTGTATAGTTACTGTGACTGTAGCAGTGTATAGTTACTGTGACTGTAGCAGTGTATAGTTACTGTGACTGTAGCAGTGTATAGTTACTGTGACTGCTGCAGTGTATAGTTACTGTGACTGTAGCAGTGTATAGTTACTGTAACCGTATGAGTGTATAGTTACTGTGACTGCAGAAGTGTATAGTTACTGTGACTGTAGCAGTGTATAGTTACTGTGACTGTAGCAGTGTATAGTTACTGTGACTGTAACAGTGTATAGTTACTGTGACTGTAGCAGTGTATAGTTACTGTGACTGTAGCAGTGTATAGTTACTGTGACTGTAGCAGTGTATAGTTACTGTGACTGCTGCAGTGTATAGTTACTGTGACTGTAGCAGTGTATAGTTACTGTAACCGTATGAGTGTATAGTTACTGTGACTGCAGAAGTGTATAGTTACTGTAACTGTAGCAGTGTATAGTTACTGTAAATGAAGCAGTACAGCGGCCGTATAGTATATAGTAGGCTCGCTGTTTCCCAGGTTTCCTGTTAAAGGTTGCTTTGTTACATTCCAATCCTAGGAGAGGCGAGTTTTGTTCCACGAAGGAATTAATAAGAAGTTAACAATGTTGGAAAATGTTTTTCCACTTCAATGTAGGTAGAATTTTATTTTCTTGGACCTGATGAAGTGTAAATAGATTAATGTATATATATTTGTATTTTAGCATAAAGAGGAATGCTGAAGCCCATCCCACGGGATTGTCAACCAATGAGGAAATAGGTAGAATTAAACGACAAGGAAGAAGATATTCTGAAGATTATACTAGTCTGGAAGAAGATGGCGAACGAACGGGACTTTCGAAGGAAGGTCGAAGAGTTGTTCGGAAATTCTTATGTAAGTTATTTATCCTTGTATCATTTATAATTAATGGAAACAGGGGATGGTTTTAGCGCGGTTCTCCCTCCCTCCACAGTGTGGAAACCAGCTTATGGCGCAATCCGGAAGTGTCTATTAGAACATTTCACGTTTCAGAATCGACAGATGACGAAAATAACGCTGTATCAAATTTTAAATGTTTGTATATGTCATTTCACACGCTCGGAAATCGGAACGAAGCGCTAGGATGGTGCAGATCCTTTTGCACAGTCATCTTAGCGCGGTTCCATTCTTATCCCTAGTTTCATTAGGAAAGGAGTAGAAGCAGTTCCAGGACCTGTGTCATCTTAGCGCGGTTCCATTCTTATCCCTAGTTTCATTAGGAAAGGAGTAGAAGCAGTTCCAGGACCTGTGTCATCTTAGCGCGGTTCCATTCTTATCCCTAGTTTCATTAGGAAAGGAGTAGAAGCAGTTCCAGGACCTGTGTCATCTTAGCGCGGTTCCATTCTTATCCCTAGTTTCATTAGGAAAGGAGTAGAAGCAGTTCCAGGACCTGTGTCATCTTAGCGCGGTTCCATTCTTATCCCTAGTTTCATTAGGAAAGGAGTAGAAGCAGTTCCAGGACCTGTGTCATCTTAGCGCGGTTCCATTCTTATCCCTAGTTTCATTAGGAAAGGAGTAGAAGCAGTTCCAGGAACTGTGTCATCTTAGCGCGGTTCCATTCTTATCCCTAGTTTCATTAGGAAAGGAGTAGAAGCAGTTCCAGGACCTGTGTCATCTTAGCGCGGTTCCATTCTTATCCCTAGTTTCATTAGGAAAGGAGTAAAAGCAGTTCCAGGACCTGTGTCATCTTAGCGCGGTTCCATTCTTATCCCTAGTTTCATTAGGAAAGGAGTAGAAGCAGTTCCAGGACCTGTGTCATCTTAGCGCGGTTCCATTCTAACCCTAGTTTCATTAGGAAAGGAGTAGAAGCAGTTTAGAGGAACTGTGTCATCTTAGCGCGGTTCCATTCTTATCCCTAGTTTCATCAGGAAAGGAGTAGAAGCAGTTCCAGGACCTGTGTCATCTTAGCGCGGTTCCATTCTTATCCCTAGTTTCATCAGGAAAGGAGTAGAAGCAGTTCCAGGACCTGTGTCATCTTAGCGCGGTTCCATTCTTATCCCTAGTTTCATTAGGAAAGGAGTAGAAGCAGTTCCAGGACCTGTGTCATCTTAGCGCGGTTCCATTCTTATCCCTAGTTTCATTAGGAAAGGAGTAGAAGCAGTTCCAGGAACTGTGTCATCTTAGCGCGGTTCCATTATTATCCCTAGTTTCATTAGGAAAGGAGTAGAAGCAGTTCCAGGACCTGTGTCATCTTAGCGCGGTTCCATTCTTATCCCTAGTTTCATTAGGAAAGGAGTAGAAGCAGTTCCAGGACCTGTGTCATCTTAGCGCGGTTCCATTCTTATCCCTAGTTTCATTAGGAAAGGAGTAGAAACAGTTCCAGGACCTGTGTCATCTTAGCGCGGTTCCATTCTTATCCCTAGTTTCATTAGGAAAGGAGTAGAAGCAGTTCCAGGAACTGTGTCATCTTAGCGCGGTTCCATTCTTATCCCTAGTTTCATTAGGAAAGGAGTAGAAGCAGTTCCAGGACCTGTGTCATCTTAGCGCGGTTCCATTCTTATCCCTAGTTTCATTAGGAAAGGAGTAGAAGCAGTTCCAGGAACTGTGTCATCTTAGCGCGGTTCCATTCTTATCCCTAGTTTCATTAGGAAAGGAGTAGAAGCAGTTCCAGGACCTGTGTCATCTTAGCGCGGTTCCATTCTTATCCATAGTTTCATTAGGAAAGGAGTAGAAGCAGTTCCAGGACCTGTGTCAGCTTAGCGCGGTTCCATTCTTATCCCTAGTTTCATTAGGAAAGGAGTAGAAGCAGTTCCAGGACCTGTGTCATCTTAGCGCGGTTCCATTCTTATCCCTAGTTTCTTTAGGAAAGGAGTAGAAGCAGTTCCAGGAACTGTGTCATCTTAGCGCGGTTCCATTCTTATCCCTAGTTTCATTAGGAAAGGAGTAGAAGCAGTTCCAGGAACTGTGTCATCTTAGCGCGGTTCCATTCTTATCCCTAGTTTCATTAGGAAAGGAGTAGAAGCAGTTCCAGGACCTGTGTCATCTTAGCGCGGTTCCATTCTTATCCCTAGTTTCATTAGGAAAGGAGTAGAAGCAGTTCCAGGAACTGTGTCATCTTAGCGCGGTTCCATTCTTATCCCTAGTTTCATTAGGAAAGGAGTAGAAGCAGTTCCAGGAACTGTGTCATCTTAGCGCGGTTCCATTCTTATCCCTAGTTTCATTAGGAAAGGAGTAGAAGCAGTTCCAGGAACTGTGTCATCTTAGCGCGGTTCCATTCTTATCCCTAGTTTCATTAGGAAAGGAGTAGAAGCAGTTCCAGGACCTGTGTCATCTTAGCGCGGTTCCATTCTTATCCCTAGTTTCATTAGGAAAGGAGTAGAAGCAGTTCCAGGAACTGTGTCATCTTAGCGCGGTTCCATTCTTATCCCTAGTTTCATTAGGAAAGGAGTAGAAGCAGTTCCAGGAACTGTGTCATCTTAGCGCGGTTCCATTCTTATCCCTAGTTTCATTAGGAAAGGAGTAGAAGCAGTTCCAGGAACTGTGTCATCCTAGCGCGGTTCCATTCTTATCCCTAGTTTCATTAGGAAAGGAGTAGAAGCAGTTCCAGGACCTGTGTCATCTTAGCGCGGTTCCATTCTTATCCCTAGTTTCATTAGGAAAGGAGTAGAAGCAGTTCCATGAACTGTGTCATCTTAGCGGGGTTCCATTCTTATCCCTAGTTTCATTAGGAAAGGAGTAGAAGCAGTTCCAGGACCTGTGTCAGCTTAGCGCGGTTCCATTCTTATCCCTAGTTTCATTAGGAAAGGAGTAGAAGCAGTTCCAGGACCTGTGTCATCTTAGCGCGGTTCCATTCTTATCCCTAGTTTCATTAGGAAAGGAGTAGAAGCAGTTCCAGGAACTGTGTCATCTTAGCGCGGTTCCATTCTTATCCCTAGTTTCATTAGGAAAGGAGTAGAAGCAGTTCCAGGAACTGTGTCATCTTAGCGCGGTTCCATTCTTATCCCTAGTTTCATTAGGAAAGGAGTAGAAGCGGTTCCAGGAACTGTGTCATCTTAGCGCGGTTCCATTCTTATCCCTAGTTTCATTAGGAAAGGAGTAGAAGCGGTTCCAGGAACTGTGTCATCTTAGCGCGGTTCCATTCTTATCCCTAGTTTCATTAGGAAAGGAGTAGAAGCGGTTCCAGGACCTGTGTCATCTTAGCGCGGTTCCATTCTTATCCCTAGTTTCATTAGTAAAGGAGTAGAAGCAGTTCCAGGAACTGTGTCATCTTAGCGCGGTTCCATTCTTATCCCTAGTTTCATTAGGAAAGGAGTAGAAGCAGTTCCAGGAACTGTGTCATCTTAGCGCGGTTCCATTCTTATCCCTAGTTTCATTAGGAAAGGAGTGGAAGCAGTTCCAGGAACTGTGTCATCCTAGCGCGGTTCCATTCTTATCCCTAGTTTCATTAGGAAAGGAGTAGAAGCAGTTCCAGGACCTGTGTCATCTTAGCGCGGTTCCATTCTTATCCCTACTTTCATTAGGAAAGGAGTAGAAGCAGTTCCAGGACCTGTGTCATCTTAGCGCGGTTCCATTCTTATCCCTAGTTTCATTAGGAAAGGAGTAGAAGCAGTTCCAGGAACTGTGTCATCTTAGCGCGGTTCCATTCTTATCCCTAGTTTCATTAGGAAAGGAGTAGAAGCAGTTCCAGGAACTGTGTCATCTTAGCGCGGTTCCATTCTTATCCCTAGTTTCATTAGGAAAGGAGTAGAAGCAGTTCCAGGAACTGTGTCATCTTAGCGCGGTTCCATTCTTATCCCTAGTTTCATCAGGAAAGGAGTAGAAGCAGTTCCAGGAACTGTGTCATCTTAGCGCGGTTCCATTCTTATCCCTAGTTTCATTAGGAAAGGAGTAGAAGCAGTTCCAGGAACTGTGTCATCTTAGCGCGGTTCCATTCTTATCCCTAGTTTCATTAGGAAAGGAGTAGAAGCGGTTCCAGGAACTGTGTCATCTTAGCGCGGTTCCATTCTTATCCCTAGTTTCATTAGGAAAGGAGTAGAAGCGGTTCCAGGAACTGTGTCATCTTAGCGCGGTTCCATTCTTATCCCTAGTTTCATTAGGTAAGGAGTAGAAGCAGTTCCAGGAACTGTGTCATCTTAGCGCGGTTCCATTCTTATCCCTAGTTTCATTAGGAAAGGAGTAGAAGCGGTTCCAGGAACTGTGTCATCTTAGCGCGGTTCCATTCTTATCCCTAGTTTCATTAGGAAAGGAGTAGAAGCGGTTCCAGGAACTGTGTCATCTTAGCGCGGTTCCATTCTTATCCCTAGTTTCATTAGGAAAGGAGTAGAAGCGGTTCCAGGACCTGTGTCATCTTAGCGCGGTTCCATTCTTATCCCTAGTTTCATTAGGAAAGGAGTAGAAGCAGTTCCAGGACCTGTGTCAGCTTAGCGCGGTTCCATTCTTATCCCTAGTTTCATTAGGAAAGGAGTAGAAGCAGTTCCAGGACCTGTGTCATCTTAGCGCGGTTCCATTCTTATCCCTAGTTTCATTAGGAAAGGAGTAGAAGCAGTTCCAGGAACTGTGTCATCTTAGCGCGGTTCCATTCTTATCCCTAGTTTCATTAGGAAAGGAGTAGAAGCAGTTCCAGGAACTGTGTCATCTTAGCGCGGTTCCATTCTTATCCCTAGTTTCATTAGGAAAGGAGTAGAAGCAGTTCCAGGACCTGTGTCATCTTAGCGCGGTTCCATTCTTATCCCTAGTTTCATTAGGAAAGGAGTAGAAGCAGTTCCAGGAACTGTGTCATCTTAGCTCGGTTCCATTCTTATCCCTAGTTTCATCAGGAAAGGAGTAGAAGCAGTTCCAGGAACTGTGTCATCTTAGCGCGGTTCCATTCTTATCCCTAGTTTCATTAGGAAAGGAGTAGAAGCAGTTCCAGGAACTGTGTCATCTTAGCGCGGTTCCATTCTTATCCCTAGTTTCATTAGGAAAGGAGTAGAAGCAGTTCCAGGAACTGTGTCATCTTAGCGCGGTTCCATTCTTATCCCTAGTTTCATTAGGAAAGGAGTAGAAGCAGTTCCAGGACCTGTGTCATCTTAGCGCGGTTCCATTCTTATCCCTAGTTTCATTAGGAAAGGAGTAGAAGCAGTTCCAGGAACTGTGTCATCTTAGCGCGGTTCCATTCTTATCCCTAGTTTCATTAGGAAAGGAGTAGATGCAGTTCCAGGAACTGTGTCATCTTAGCGCGGTTCCATTCTTATCCCTAGTTTCATTAGGAAAGGAGTGGAAGCAGTTCCAGGAACTGTGTCATCCTAGCGCGGTTCCATTCTTATCCCTAGTTTCATTAGGAAAGGAGTAGAAGCAGTTCCAGGACCTGTGTCATCTTAGCGCGGTTCCATTCTTATCCCTAGTTTCATTAGGAAAGGAGTAGAAGCAGTTCCAGGAACTGTGTCATCTTAGCGCGGTTCCATTCTTATCCCTAGTTTCATTAGGAAAGGAGTAGAAGCAGTTCCAGGACCTGTGTCAGCTTAGCGCGGTTCCATTCTTATCCCTAGTTTCATTAGGAAAGGAGTAGAAGCAGTTCCAGGACCTGTGTCATCTTAGCGCGGTTCCATTCTTATCCCTAGTTTCATTAGGAAAGGAGTAGAAGCAGTTCCAGGAACTGTGTCATCTTAGCGCGGTTCCATTCTTATCCCTAGTTTCATTAGGAAAGGAGTAGAAGCAGTTCCAGGAACTGTGTCATCTTAGCGCGGTTCCATTCTTATCCCTAGTTTCATTAGGAAAGGAGTAGAAGCAGTTCCAGGACCTGTGTCATCTTAGCGCGGTTCCATTCTTATCCCTAGTTTCATTAGGAAAGGAGTAGAAGCAGTTCCAGGAACTGTGTCATCTTAGCGCGGTTCCATTCTTATCCCTAGTTTCATTAGGAAAGGAGTAGAAGCAGTTCCAGGAACTGTGTCATCTTAGCGCGGTTCCATTCTTATCCCTAGTTTCATTAGGAAAGGAGTAGAAGCAGTTCCAGGACCTGTGTCATCTTAGCGCGGTTCCATTCTTATCCCTAGTTTCATTAGGAAAGGAGTAGAAGCAGTTCCAGGAACTGTGTCATCTTAGCGCGGTTCCATTCTTATCCCTAGTTTCATTAGGAAAGGAGTAGAAGCAGTTCCAGGACCTGTGTCATCTTAGCGCGGTTCCATTCTTATCCCTAGTTTCATTAGGAAAGGAGTAGAAGCAGTTCCAGGACCTGTGTCATCTTAGCGCGGTTCCATTCTTATCCCTAGTTTCATTAGGAAAGGAGTAGAAGCAGTTCCAGGAACTGTGTCATCTTAGCGCGGTTCCATTCTTATCCCTAGTTTCATTAGGAAAGGAGTAGAAGCAGTTCCAGGAACTGTGTCATCTTAGCGCGGTTCCATTCTTATCCCTAGTTTCATTAGGAAAGGAGTAGAAGCAGTTCCAGGACCTGTGTCATCTTAGCGCGGTTCCATTCTTATCCCTAGTTTCATTAGGAAAGGAGTAGAAGCAGTTCCAGGAACTGTGTCATCTTAGCGCGGTTCCATTCTTATCCCTAGTTTCATTAGGAAAGGAGTAGAAGCAGTTCCAGGAACTGTGTCATCTTAGCGCGGTTCCATTCTTATCCCTAGTTTCATTAGGAAAGGAGTAGAAGCAGTTCCAGGACCTGTGTCATCTTAGCGCGGTTCCATTCTTATCCCTAGTTTCATTAGGAAAGGAGTAGAAGCAGTTCCAGGACTCGAGGCCTGTTACGGGACGATTTTTATCTTTTTTATTTTTTTTTTAATCTAAATACTTTTTTTGTTTTCTTTGCAGTTTTGTTAGCTCTTCTTCCAATCATATCGAAAACTGTTCGAAGAGAATGGTGAGATAATAACATGCTGTTATCGTATTACTAAGAGTAGAAGTTATATTATATTCTTGGTGGAAGAAAAAGCAAAATTACAAATATTTTACAGATTATAAATTGTTGGGAGAATATAATTGGTAAGATGTTATAATAAATCTATGAAATACAATAATTTGTGTTTTTTATTTCTTTCTAAATTAAAAAACAAAGATTATCCTTATCATTGCATTTAATAAAGATCTATATATCCCTAAAGTCCTCTGTAGTAATCCTGAAGTCCTCTCCCTACCTAGCGTCACCCATCCACTCTCTCAACAAAGGCGACTCAGAAGACAGTAGCCTAGAGATCTGCTCCAGTGACCAAGTGAAGTGTTAGCAATGGCTTTCTCCTCCTTCAATGTCTTTGGCTCACCGATCTCTCTTCGACTCCAGCCTCTGGTCGGAGCAGAAGGGAGCTTGGCTAGGCCGCTCTCCCTATCTAGCGTCACCCATCTACTCTCTCCACAGAGGCGAATCAGAAGACAGTGGCCTAGAGATCTGCTCAAGGAACCAAGTGAAGTGTTAGCCATGGCTTTCTCTTCCTTCAATGTCTTTGGCTCAACGATCTCTCTTCGACTCCAGCCTCTGGTCGGAGCAGAAGGGAGCTTGGCTAGGCCGCTCTCCCTATCTAGCGTCACCCATCTACTCTCTCCACCTAGGCGACTCAGAAGTCAGTGGTCCGGTGATCTGCTCCAGGAACCAAGTGAAGTGTTAGCAATGGCTTTCTCTTCCTTCAATGTCTTTGGCTCACCGATCTCTCTTCGACCCCAGCCTCTGGTCGGAGCAGAAGGGAGCTTGGCTAGGCCACTTTCAACGTCATCTGAGCATCCTTCTACCGCCCAGCCTTGCTAATACATAGGTGGTAGTCGGTACTTCCGGATTTGTGTTTTGAAATAGACATTGTAACCGCACTTTCTTTCTATAGAGGAAGGAAAATCCCTCTATTTTGAATTTATGCTGAATTAGATAAAAACAAGAGGTGATCCGATGCATGAGTGTATGTGTATGGGAGTACCGCTGGTTCGAATTCAGACTTAGACCCGGTTCAAAATGAATAAACTGGTTTCAGTCAGGAAATGGGTTTCATGAAACAGGTTTCATACAGAATAAACGATTTTCCATCAGTTTCCTGATTGATTCTGATGACAACGCGCAGTACTGGGATCAGCTGATGAGTAGGGTTCGGTAACACAGCTATTTTGGGATCTGTTTGCGAAGAGCACACCCAGTTACTTTGAAAAATCTGTCGTGATTTTAAACAGTGATGTTGGTACTTACGTATTAGCTTACAGGTTATCGAAGGGTAGAAACTATATTGTATAAATATAGTAATCATTAGTTAATGTAGCAATGAAATGTATTTAAAATCACTGCAATCACTGCAATCACTATTAAAAGTAACCTTTTTTGCCTACTATATGTATATAATATGGTTTGTAACTTTTAGGTTCTTCTTTTAAGTTGAGATTATAAACTTTTGAATTTTTGACATTGATTGGAGCTGACAATGATCCAAAAGATCGAGAAAGATATAGCGAAGGTAGGAAATAAATATATTTAAAGTATGTAGAGAAATTTTCCGCCGATTATTATTATTTTTAAATCAAATTACAATAAAATAATAAAGGGTACATAAATGTTAAAATGAATACAAAATTTCGTACTTTTCTATTTAAGACGTTCAAATTATTAAACACATTGAGTTATTCTATGTTAATAAAAGAGACTGAGGGATCTTGTAAGACGTTGGGGGAGCATTAGTCAATGGTGGTGTTGCCAAGGCTTCTGGCTTATTGCCTCCGTTCCAAGGAACTTAAAAATGATACAGTACACTAAAAACAGCACACGACACACACCCCCACACTACAGACAAAGGACATCTACAATACACACCCTAGGGTCACCTCCCCAAGGTAGCCGCCCCGGATGGGGGAGTGGGTCAGGATGCTCCAAGGAGGCAGCCCCTCCACAGCAGTGGGCTGATAACTCGCTCCCCTTAAATCCTCTTACTACGAAACCTCAAAGAGAAGAAGCCGGGCTGAATTATGGTAACCTACCTAGGAACCCCCTAACTGACCTACGATTTGGATTTTGGAACATTTTATCACTACATAGACTAGGGGCACTTCGTGCGCTCCTTGCCGAATTGGACTCTTACAGAATTGACATAGCAGCAATCCAGGAAGTTCGATGGAAAGGACAACGAACTATGGAGAAGAAGTACCATACAGTTTATTATAGTTGTCATGAAAAGCATCATATATTCGGTACAGGATTTGCTGTGAGAGGCAGGGTCCGACAGCTGGTGATGAAATTTTACCTTTTAACCACAGGCTATGCTACATCCGGTTAAGGGGAAACATTTTTAATTTCTCTCTAATTAACTGCCATGCTCCAACAGAAGTTTCATTTGAAGAGGATAAGAATGAGTTCTATGAAGACCTTGGACGTTTAGCAGGTAGCTGTCCTAAGAGTGATGTTAAAATCATACTTGGAGACTTTAATGCACAAGTCGGCAAGGAAGGGGCACTCGTACCAACCATAGGAACTCATAGCCTGCATGAATCTACTAATGATAATAGACTCCGGATGGTAAACTTCGCTACTTCGCATGGCCTGGTAGTTGGAACTACTCACTTTCCTAGAATGCAACTTGGACCTCTCCGAATGGGAAAATGCAACTCAGATAGACCATATACTCATCAGCGCCCGACACAAATCCAACTTGATGAATGTAAGATCCTATAGAGGGGCAAATATGGACACAGATCACCTTCTGAGCATTGCCGAGGTAAGGTCACGCATTTCATTAGCTAAACATCACAGCCAACAACCGAAGAAGAGAATTGATGTAGCTAAGCTAAAGAATCCGGATTGCCAATATTCGTATCAACAAGCTGTTGAGAAAAAACTGGCTGAAGAATCAATTGATGACAGCACCTCAGTCAACGAGCAGTGGAGGAGATGTAGTAATGCAATCAAGCGGGCAGCGGAGGAATCCCTTGGGTATCAGAGCAAAGCTAGAAGATCCCCTTGGTTTGATGCTGAGTGCCTCCCAAGAAGCATATCGGAGTAAAAGACGTAAAGAGAATAGACTCCTTCATAGTAAGAGAAGGATGGTAGTTTACTGAGCCACAAGGTTGATATCCTGAAGAGATGGGCCAAATACTTCAAGAACACATTGAACAGAGGAATGCTGGCCGAGATCTAGATCTAAGGGATGGAGTTCTAATGAGCTCTATGGAACCCCCGGATGAGGATGAAATTGAGAGCGCCCTGAGGAAGTTGAAAAATGGAAAGGCTCCAGGGCTAGATGGAATCCAGTCGAAGTTGTTACCGTGCCAAAGTGGGCGAGAGCGGTGACGAGGTCGGTGTGGGAGCTGGAGAGGCGCAGGAGGTCAGGTCCAAATAAAAGGTAGGTCAGAATTTCCAAGGAGGCTTGCAGGCTTGAGAGGTGAGGCTCCAGTGGTAGTCCAGCTTCAAGTGACCGTTTTTTTTTTTTTTGTTTTTTTTTTGTTTTTTTTACCACCCTCCAAATTTATTTCTATGTACATAAAGAACCCCAGGCCCAACGGATTGGAACCTGGGGCTGGACTTAAAACTACACCTTATTCTACGCTTACGTACTAGAAGGGGGATGTATTTACAATCGGGGGACTTAAGCCTAATTAGTCTAAAATACTAAATCTAGGGGGACACAAAGTTGTATAGGGAGGGACTATACAAGAATGTAACTTAAATCTAACCTAAAAATTACAAATAAACTAACTAACTAAAACTAACAAATAAACTTAAAACTAATATGTACAATATTTACATACAGCTGCTTCTAAGCAGCGTCTTCGCAGAGATCCAGGAGTCGTCTGGTGCTGCCCTGCCACCTCTGAGGTAGAGGAGGTGGTGTCAAGTCCCTGAAGAGGGGGTTCACACAGTACCGGAGGCTGTCATAGAACTTAATATGACGCCTCCGTATGAAGTCTTGAACCGAGGGCAGCATCAGCTCATCGTGGAGGAGGGATGGCTTCTTCCTTCGGAGGGTAGTGTGCTGCACGGCCCGAAGCAGGACCCCGTTCTGGAAACACTGCAGCCGCCTGAGCGTGGAAGGGTACATGTACCTCAGGGCGGGCGCCCCATGCAGAAGAGTCGGCCTGATGATCGCCTTGTAGATCTGTAGCTTCAGTCGAAGCGACAGCTGGGCCGATCTCAAGAGATGATTCAGGCGGAACGTCTTCTGGCGGGCTTCCTTCAGGCGGCTGTTGACATGGGCCGTCACTGACAGATGCCGGTGTATGTGTACTCCCAAGTAGTTGATCTTGGTGGACAGCTTGTTCCGCTGGCCCCTGACCTCGAAATGCGAGGGCAGGGCCCCTCGGAGTTTGCCTCCCTTGTTCGCCTGGAAGGAGCATACCACGGCATCCGTCTTGGACGGATTGACGTCTATTCCTGCCTCTCCAAGTGCGCCTACGATGGTTTCGCAGGCGGACTGGGCCCTCTTAAGGGCTACTCCGGCGTTGAAGCTGGAGGAATAGACGTCAATGTCGTCAGCGTAGGCAGCTAAGGCGACATGAGGGAACTGCATCCTCACGATATGGGCGGTGTAGATGATGAACAGCACTGGACCCCTGGGGGACTCCACACGTAGACGGTCGACTGCTGGATACATCACCACCAATCCTGACGGAGAACGTTCTTCCTGACAAGTAGCTCTCAAGAATCTTGAAGAGTTGTGCCGGGAATCCGTAGCACCGCAGCTGATGCAGAAGCAGTTGGTGGGATACGCAGTCGAACGCCTGTGTGCAGTCCAGGGAGATAAAAGCCGTCGCTCTGTTCTTGTTGAGCTCGGCGGACACGGTGTTCTGGAGCTTGGCGACGTGGTGGTCACAGGAGAGCCCGGGCCAGTCTGTTCCGGGGGGATCACGTTCGCCTCCGTGCAGTGCTTTAACACATGAGAAAGGATCAACTTTTCGAAGATCTTGCTCATGTGGCTCAGCAGGCTTATCGGCCGGTAGTGCTCGGGCTTGTCTCCTGGCTTCTTAGGTTTGCGAAGAGGGACCACCACGGCGTGCTTCCATGCCTCGGGGAAGTGTCCAGTGCGGTAGGCAGCGTTGAAGACGTTCAGTAGGTAGGCCTTAGCTTTCCTAGGGAGCATCTTCAGCATCACGTAGGGTACACCGTCCAATCCGGAGGACTTGTTTCCCTTTGTTCGCCTCAGCGCCGATTCCAGTTGCCTGTAGGTGAAGTGCAACGGGGTCCTGGGGAGGTCTTGGGGATCACCGTCGAGCCTCAGCGACTTCTCGGTTCTCCGACGGTCGTTCTCCTCGTAGTAATCGGCAAGGGCTTCAGCTTGCTCAGCCGGTGACAGGAGGTGATCGCCGTCGGAGAGGAGGATGTCTTGTCGCTTGGTGACCGTGCAGCGAAGGAGCCGCAGGAACTGCCTGGTGTCCTCGTGGGTCCGCCGGAGCTGCTCGTGCCAGAGGGCCGTTTTCCATTGCGCAGACAGCCGCGCAATTTGCCGGGTCATGGCATTGATAGGGGCCCTCAGGGTGCCATCCTTCGTCCGCGCCCAGATGTTCTTGAGATTGTTCCGCATCCCGATCAGCCTGGTGATGTGGGCAGGTGGCCTTCGCTGGTGGATGGGCTTCGGGACAAACTTAGGAATCCTTCGTTCGGCGGCGGACTGGATGACTTCGGTGAAGCTTGAGACGGCTTCGGCAAGGTCGGCAGCAGCTCCATAGGTCCCAATTGGAGGCAGGTCGGAGAGGATGTCCTCTTGGTATCCTTTCCAGTCTGCCTTGTGAAGTAGGTACTTCGTAGGCAGCGCTGTTGGCGGGTCCCCTTCAATCTCGTATAGGACCGGGCGGTGGTCTGAAGGACCAGAGTCCAGGGCACGGCATCGCGTGACTGCATGCAGATCCTTAGTGAGGAGGAGATCCAGGGTCGACGTCCAATCAGGGTCCGCATCATGTCTAAATGTGTGGATCCCCGGATGAAGAACTCCGAGGCTCGTCCTCACTGTGTACTGCCCCAGCTCGTTTGCCGAGGAGCAATGCCAGACCGGGTGTCGGGCATTCAGGTCCCCGACAATGTTGTGGTGTGGCTCCTGCGATGCAGCTGTGATAAGTGCCTTGGTCGCCGCCAGTCGGTGTCATCTCCACCATCCCCACAAGACCTGCACACCGCTTTTATTTATTTGCAACAAAATATTAAAATACAAGATACATTTGGATGCTTCATGAAGGCGATCATCGGTGTGCAGGTAGGGGATGGTTGCTTAAGGAGAGTCCATTGGATATCCTGGTCGAGCTCTGGAAGTTCTCGTGACGGAGTCTGCTAGTAGAGTGAAGCTTTCCGCTGAGAAGCTCTGAAGGAACTGAGAAAGGACGAGCTCAGCTACGGGGACTGCAACCTCTGCTGGTGGGGAGTCTGCTGGATGCTTAGAAGAAATACTGGCATCTGGCGCAGGGACAGGCTCTGGTACAGGCTGTGCGATCTGTCAATAGAGTGTCCATTGGGTCCACGTGTCTCTTAGCTTGCCACTTTTGCTATGATTCATCTAAGTACACACTAATTGTAATTGTAGAAAGACGTTAGGAATTAACATATATAAACCTAGATTTCAGGCCAAAAATAATTACATGTTCAAATTTAAGATATGTAAGTAAAAATAAAAAAAAACAACATTAAATAAAAGAGAATATATACAAATAATATTAACATAAAATGTTATGTATCCATACGAACCCTGTAGGCACTATTTTGTAATTGTTATTCAATGAATAATAGCCCTTCTAAGGGCCACACATTTTAGTATTCTTTTTTTTTTTTTTTTTTTTTTTTTATATATATATATATATATATATATATATATAAAGATATATATATATCTTTATTGATTATTACATTCTGTATATAAATACATCTGGTAATATGATGAATGATACAATATGGAGGTTCTGAGTTCAAGGCCTTCCAACTTCATCCTCGATTAAATATTCCTTGATTAACTTCATCCTCGATTAACTAACTAATTAATTAGTATTCTTAAATAGATAATAATTTAATGGATCTATAGGCCATAAAAGGAAGTATATAAACAAACAATATGTCACTCGTATACTAACAACCTAAAAATTACAGGCGTAAACGGCCTTCCTTAATTTTTTTTTTTTCTTTTTTTTATTGTTATTAAATAATTATCAAATTATCACATATATCGACAAAAATGAAACTAATAGTCAAGTGATTTATAATTTATAATCTTAATAGTAATCGAAAGGCGTCAAGTTTAAACGATCCTTCTGCGGGTCACAAAATAACAAATATTGATAAAAAAAAAATTATTTAGAGATGTTGATAATATGAAACTAAAATAAGTTATTACATATAAGCATACGGATATTAAATACTACACAAATATAACTCATATTAATACGACTAACTTTAAGGTTAAACGGCCCTTCTGAGGGCCAACATTTTGTTTGTGTGTTTCTAGTCTGGTGCCGAGGAGGGCCCTGGTAATGGTTCGCTTACTTCCTGAGGACCTGCCTGCTGATGGGATTCCTGTTCTCTGGGAGCATCCAACTCTCGGGGTTAAGGAGCAGGTCTGAGGTCGTTACGATGGGCCTTGACCGGTGCACTCTCCTCTGTTCCTCCTTCTACCCAGTAACAGTTTCCTCCAGCTGCCATAATGACCCGGCGTGGACCTAGCCAAGTCGGGAAGATACCCTTCTTTGTGTATCTTGTCCGGACCATTACTCTGTCGCCCTCTTGAAGTTTTGGTGCTGTTTTTGTCAATTCGCGAATATATCGTTTCTTATAGCGTTTTGCTCTTTGAATGACTTCACCTCGGACTTCTTCTACGTTCTCGACGTTGGGAGTAACCTCACTTCTACCAGGTATCCTTATTTCATATCCTAGGAACGTGGCCGCCGGTGTTCGTCCTGTAGCTTCATTTCGTCTCGTTCTGAGCTGGAATGCCACCATCCCGAGATGTTCGCTCCAGGTTTTCTGAGGATCCGACATCTGAAGGGCTCGTAGGTTTTTCTTGAGTTCTTGGTTTCGTCTCTCTGCTGGGTTTGCTCCAGGGTGATATACGGCTGTCGTCCAGTGTTGTATACTCCACGACGCCAGTTTCCGTCGAAAAATATGAGACCGAAACTGCGGGCCGTTGTCAGTTATAAGGACCTTTGGGAGACCGAAACGCTGAAACACCTCGTTCTCCAGCCGCTTCAAAATCACCGCTGCACCGGCCTTCTTTAACGGAAAGGCTTCCACTCACTTCGAAAAAACGTCCGTTACAACCAGGATGTTAGCGAAACCGCGACTGTCACCGTCATAAGGGCCCATAAGATCTACGGCTACGGTATCGAACGGTCCCTTGGGTGTGTGGGAAAGCATCTCTGTGGGTGGTTCGTGGCTTCCTCTCTTCACTGAGGCGCACGTAAGGCATGTAGCTACCCATTCCCGTACGTCCTTTATGAGGCTGGGCCAGCTGTACAGAGTCTTTATTGCTGGGGCAGTTTCTTCACCTCCTGGGTGGCCTGCAAATGTGCTACCGTGGAACTCTTGTAGGGTCCTCTGGCGTGCACTTATCGGGACTTACAGTTTACCGCAGTGTTCCAGGCGTTCCCCGTTGAGTAGATAGTTTTTTATAGGTTTGGTCTTGAGCTCTTCTCTCCTGGCCTGTACCCAGATGTCTTCCCGTTGTTTTGACAATATTTCGGTCTCGAGTGAAATTGTGTCTAGTGCATTAGCCTCCTGTGCGGTTAGGTCGGGTTGAACGAGTCGGTCGATCTCCTCAAAATTTTTCTCTTCTTTGCCCTCTTCCGATGGGTGCCTTGAGAGGAGATCTGCTAGACCGTTTTCTTCCCCGGTGCAGTGTCCTACATCGAAGGAAAATTCCTGGAGAAGAAGGCTCCAACGGGTTAATTTCGGAGTTGACTCCTTTGACTGGTTTAGCTAGATCAGTGCTCTACTGTCCGTCCTCAATTTGAACCGGCGGTCCTCCAAGTAGTGCCTGTATCGTTTTATAGCCCACACTATCGCTAGACACTCCTGTTCATTAATGTGATATCTCGCCTGTGTTGGAGTGAGTTTGGCACTGCAATACGACACCACTCGCCGCTGACCGCTAATCTCCTGATAAAGGACCGCGGCAATTCCTACTCCGCTTGCATCAGTCTGGAGAATAAACGGTTCATCATGGGTGGGGCGAAAGAGCTTAGCAGGCTGTCGAAGTACACTTTTGAGGTGCTTAAATGCTCCTTCGTGGTCTAATGTCCAATGGAAAACTTTTTTCTTTTGAAGAAGTTCGCACAATGGCGCGGCAATTTACCGAGGAACATAGTCTCTGAGCCATCCACACACACCTAAGGACTGCCGCAGCTGTTTTTTTGTCCTGGGGTTGGAAAATTTTTCACCGCTTCCAGGTGACTGTCCTCCGGTGCGTTGCCTTCTGCCAAAATCCGGTGCCCTAAATATGTCAGTACTGCTTGTGCGAACCCGTCATGTGTGGCGAATGCAGTATACTTTCGGTCTTTCAGGTGTAATGGGATTTGCCAGTATCCGGAGCAAAGGTCAATGCTGCTAAAAATTCTGGCTCCCTGAAAATTATTAACTGCATCTCTTATGAGGGGTAAAGGAGCTGCATCCCTTATGAGGGGTAAAGGAGCTGCATCCCTTATGAGGGGTAAAGGAGCTGCATCCCTTATGAGGGGTAAAGGAGCTGCTTCGTCGAATGTTTCGGAGTTTAATTTTCGAAAATCGACACAGAAACGGGTGTTCCCATCCTTCTTTTTCACTAGGAGTACCGGGGAGCAATAAGGGCTTGAGCTGTGCTCGATTATGCCCGTCATCAGCATCTCCTCCACTTGTTCCCTTATTAGGTCCTTTTTCGCCTGGCTGCACGAATACGGTCGGATACAGAAGGGGTGGTCATTTTTGAGGCGTATTCTATGAGTTGCCTCTTTTGCCGAACCAATATGTCGTTCCAACAACGTGTGTTGGAAATCCACGCATAGTTTAACGAAAGGTTCAGTCAACCTGTTGGGAAACCCGTGCTGGGGAGTACTATTTTCCGTGATACTTCTTTGTGGTGGTTTTTTTTCCTTGGAAGTAGACCCTCTGCCGATGCTCAGTTCCCAGATGCATGCAGAAGCGATCCAGGTCCAACGTGGCTTTGTGTGTCGACAAGAACGTGAACCCTAAGTACGCGTCAGCTCCTAAATTTTCGCATACCGTAAACTTCTCCTGGTATGAATGTTCTCCGATGGTAAAATGGACCCGCGTCACACCGTGTGTCTTCAAAGGAGTCTTTCCGTCAGCTTGGATGACCAGGCGGGCCTTGGATGGTCTCTTCTCAGTGTCGACCACCCCGCTTCTAATGAAGTTCGCTGTGGCTCCTGTGTCGATCAGAGCATGAATAACTCGGTTCCCCGATCTAAGCTTGATCCGAGGTAATTCTCTGCCATTCGAGCTAATTCCTGACGCGATCCACTTTGTTCTTTGTAATTTTTGGGGAGGTGCCAACGTAGGATTTACGCTGGAGCTCCCCGTCCTCCCTTTCCCTGAGACTGCTTGCCTCCAGACGAATTCTTAGGCCTCTGGCACCGTTCTATGCCCATTTGGACACTTTCCGCCGCTTCGACGAAGTCCTGGAACGACGTCAGTCTGGGCATTAGAGGGTCCATCGCCGTTTGAATGCGAAGCTCTAGATGTTCTAATATTTCATAGGCGGCTTCCCGCCAATCTCCGTCTGGGTTCAGCCATCTCCATACTTCGTACATATCTGTGTTGTCTGGCTTGTCGGAAATTATTTATAATCCGCCGACAATGCCTCCGGCCGTCGAACCTTTCGACGAGGTTTGTTTTCAACTCCTCGTAGCTTCTGCTGCGCATCCTCTCGGCCACGCGGAGTGCTTCACCTCGAAGACCTTTCTGGTCATTATTCCAGGAATGACCTTCCTTATATTAAAAGGCAAATCAAATCCTCATTTTGATTGATTTATCCAATTGTTCTTACCTAATCAAATTTCCAGTTACAACGGAACTTTACGAAATACTTTTAGGATTAACCAACGTTCATGATGCACAGACTGACGCAATCACTGTTTCTACAGACTCCTTAAGTTCCTTAATGTTTATAGAGGACATTTATCGAGAACATATTTACGCCCATTAACATTCTACAAATTATTTAAATTTTAACTTCTTTTATTATTAACTACCAATTTTGGAATGGGTTATCTATAGGTTACCACCCTTTTCTAGTCAGGATTGGGCTGACGCCTTTTCTTTTTTCTAAAGAAAAGCCAACACCCATAGTGGGTATTGGCCCACGACCTTTGGCACGGAGCGTTAAGTGCTCACGCCTTAACGCTCATGGCCACCAGGCTTCCTTCTACAAATTTAAAGCAAACACATTTCGCTCCTCTGGGTACGAGGACACGAAGACATCGATATGAGTATAGCTGTAGACAGACAGGCAAAACTAGCAACGAACCGACATATACCAGACATAAATACAATTACTTCATCCGATTTAAGCAAAACAATACGAACTAACACACTGTATGAATGGGAGAGAGACAGGCAAAACTAGCAACGTACCGACCTATACCAGACATAAATACAATTACTTCATCCGATTTAAGCAAAACAATACGAACTAACACACTGTATGAATGGGAGAGAGACAGGCAAAACTAACAACGAACCGACCTATACCAGACATAAATACAATTACTTCATCCGATTTAAGCAAAACAATACGAACTAACACACTGTATGAATGGGAGAGAGACAGGCAAAACTAACAACGAACCGACCTATACCAGACATAAATACAATTACTTCATCCGATTTAAGCAAAACAATACGAACTAACACACTGTATGAATGGGAGAGAGACAGGCAAAACTAGCAACGTACCGACCTATACCAGACATAAATACAATTACTTCATCCGATTTAAGCAAAACAATACGAACTAACACACTGTATGAATGGGAGAGAGACAGGCAAAACTAGCAACGAACCGACCTATACCAGACATAAATACAATTACTTCATCCGATTTAAGCAAAACAATACGAACTAACACACTGTATGAATGGGAGAGAGATTGGCCGAAGAGTACATGCAAATTATAACAAAGTAAGAACCCGACAAGAACTTGGAAAACGGAACAATTTTCTCGCAAGAAGAAAGTATTTTTATCCAGACTTCGGATAGGCCACACTCGACTTACCCACTCATACTTACTAGACAGAAAAGAAAGACCAACGTGTTGAGAGTGTAACAGACCTGTAACTGTTAAACATATACTGACAGACTGTAGACAACGCAGCGACTTGACAATTCCTTACAACTTACACGACTTACTTACTCAAGGTAGCCCGTACATCCATATACTCCTAACACACTTAACAGAAGAAGCTTATATTCAAAGGTATAACTGTATGTAAGATTTTATTTTGGTTTTATTAATAAATAAATTAAATTCTCCTGGATCTCTAAATGGTATAATATCAGACTAACCAAATTAAGGGAAATAAATAGGAGAGCAGAGGTAGTCCTTGATCGGTTCAGGATAGGCCGCACAAGATTAACTCATTCCTATCTAATGTCTAGGAATGAAGCATCGGAGTGCCCAGCTTGTGGTGTCTTAATTTCAATCAAACATACTGCACTGGTATTTCTAATGTGACACAACTCAAAATAAAACTCAACTGTAAATATGTCACTCTTGGCTATGTAGGGACTTCAGGATTAAGACAGGAAGAGTGACACAAGTTCCCTCTGGTGTAGAAGCTCTGAAGCTAGGTACACACACTCTTGCCTATGTAGATGGAATAGCATTAAGACAGGAAGAGTGACACAAGTTCCCTCTGGTGTAGAAGCTCTGAAGCTAGGTACATACACTCTTGCCTATGTAGATGGAATAGCATTAAGACAGGAAGAGTGACACAAGTTCCCTCTGGTGAAGAAGCTCTGAAGCTAGGTACATACACTCTTGCCTATGTAGATGGAATAGCATTAAGACAGGAAGAGTGACACAAGTTCCCCCAGGTGTAGAAGCTCTGAAGCTAGGTACATACACTCTTGCCTATGTAGATGGAATAGCACTAAGACAGGAAGAGTGACACAAGTTCCCCCAGGTGTAGAAGCTCTGAAGCTAGGTACATACACTCTTGCCTATGTAGATGGAATAGCATTAAGACAGGAAGAGTGACACAAGTTCCCTCTGGTGTAGAAGCTCTGTAGCTAGGTACATACACTCTTGCCTATGTAGATGGAATAGCATTAAGACAGGAAGAGTAACACAAGTTCCCCCAGGTGTAGAAGCTCTGAAGCTAGGTACATACACTCTTGCCTATGTAGATGGAATAGCATTAAGACAGGAAGAGTGACACAAGTTCCCTCTGGTGTAGAAGCTCTGTAGCTAGGTACATACACTCTTGCCTATGTAGATGGAATAGCATTAAGACAGGAAGAGTGACACAAGTTCCCCCAGGTGTAGAAGCTCTGAAGCTAGGTACATACACTCTTGCCTATGTAGATGGAATAGCATTAAGACAGGAAGAGTGACACAAGTTCCCTCTGGTGGAGAAGCTCTGAAGCTAGGTACATACACTCTTGCCTATGTAGATGGAATAGCATTAAGACAGGAAGAGTGACACAAGTTCCCTCTGGTGTAGAAGCTCTGTAGCTAGGTACATACACTCTTGCCTATGTAGATGGAATAGCATTAAGACAGGAAGAGTGACACAAGTTCCCCCAGGTGTAGAAGCTCTGAAGCTAGGTACATACACTCTTGCCTATGTAGATGGAATAGCATTAAGACAGGAAGAGTGACACAAGTTCCCTCTGGTGTAGAAGCTCTGTAGCTAGATAAATACACTCTTGCCTATGTAGATGGAATAGCATTAAGACAGGAAGAGTGACACAAGTTCCCCCAGGTGTAGAAGCTCTGAAGCTAGGTACATACACTCTTGCCTATGTAGATGGAATAGCATTAAGACAGGAAGAGTGACACAAGTTCCCTCTGGTGGAGAAGCTCTGAAGCTAGGTACATACACTCTTGCCTATGTAGATGGAATAGCATTAAGACAGGAAGAGTGACACAAGTTCCCTCTGGTGTAGACGCTCTGAAGCTAGGTACATACACTCTTGCCTATGTAGATGGAATAGCATTAAGACAGGAAGAGTGACACAAGTTCCCTCTGGTGTAGACGCTCTGAAGCTAGGTACATACACTCTTGCCTATGTAGATGGAATAGCATTAAGACAGGAAGAGTGACACAAGTTCCCCCAGGTGTAGAAGCTCTGAAGCTAGGTACACACACTCTTGCCTATGTAGATGGAATAGCATTAAGACAGGAAGAGTGACACAAGTTCCCTCTGGTGGAGAAGCTCTGAAGCTAGGTACATACACTCTTGCCTATGTAGATGGAATAGCATTAAGACAGGAAGAGTGACACAAGTTCCCTCTGGTGTAGAAGCTCTGAAGCTAGGTACATACACTCTTGCCTATGTAGATGGAATAGCATTAAGACAGGAAGAGTGACACAAGTTCCCTCTGGTGTAGAAGCTCTGAAGCTAGGTACATACACTCTTGCCTATGTAGATGGAATAGCATTAAGACAGGAAGAGTGACACAAGTTCTCCCAGGTGTAGAAGCTCTGAAGCTAGGTACATACACTCTTGCCTATGTAGATGGAATAGCATTAAGACAGGAAGAGTGACACAAGTTCCCTCTGGTGTAGAAGCTCTGTAGCTAGGTACATACACTCTTGCCTATGTAGATGGAATAGCATTAAGACAGGAAGAGTGACACAAGTTCCCTCTGGTGTAGAAGCTCTGAAGCTAGGTACATACACTCTTGCCTATGTAGATGGAATAGCATTAAGACAGGAAGAGTGACACAAGTTCCCTCTGGTGGAGAAGCTCTGAAGCTAGGTACATACACTCTTGCCTATGTAGATGGAATAGCATTAAGACAGGAAGAGTGACACAAGTTCCCTCTAGTGTAGAAGCTCTGAAGCTAGGTACATACACTCTTGCCTATGTAGATGGAATAGCATTAAGACAGCAAGAGTGACACAAGTTCCCTCTGGTGGAGAAGCTCTGAAGCTAGGTACATACACTCTTGCCTATGTAGATGGAATAGCATTAAGACAGGAAGAGTGACACAAGTTCCCTCTGGTGTAGAAGCTCTGAAGCTAGGTACATACACTCTTGCCTATGTAGATGGAATAGCATTAAGACAGGAAGAGTGACACAAGTTCTCCCAGGTGTAGAAGCTCTGAAGCTAGGTACATACACTCTTGCCTATGTAGATGGAATAGCATTAAGACAGGAAGAGTGACACAAGTTCCCTCTGGTGTAGAAGCTCTGTAGCTAGGTACATACACTCTTGCCTATGTAGATGGAATAGCATTAAGACAGGAAGAGTGACACAAGTTCCCTCTAGTGTAGAAGCTCTGAAGCTAGGTACATACTCTCATGCCTATGTAGATGGAATAGCATTAAGACAGGAAGAGTGACACAAGTTCCCTCTGGTGTAGAAGCTCTGAAGCTAGGTACATACACTCTTGCCTATGTAGATGGAATAGCATTAAGACAGGAAGAGTGACACAAGTTCCCTCTGGTGTAGAAGCTCTGAAGCTAGGTACATACACTCTTGCCTATGTAGATGGAATAGCATTAAGACAGGAAGAGTGACACAAGTTCCCTCTGGTGTAGAAGCTCTGAAGCTAGGTACATACACTCTTGCCTATGTAGATGGAATAGCATTAAGACAGGAAGAGTGACACAAGTTCCCTCTGGTGTAGAAGCTCTGTAGCTAGGTACATACACTCTTGCCTATGTAGATGGAATAGCATTAAGACAGGAAGAGTGACACAAGTTCCCTCTGGTGGAGAAGCTCTGAAGCTAGGTACATACACTCTTGCCTATGTAGATTGAATAGGATTAAGACAGGAAGAGTGACACAAGTTCCCTTTGGTGGAGAAGCTCTGAAGCTAGGTACATACACTCTTGCCTATGTAGATGGAATAGCATTAAGACAGGAAGAGTGACACAAGTTCCCTCTGGTGTAGAAGCTCTGAAGCTAGGTACATACACTCTTGCCTATGTAGATGGAATAGCATTAAGACAGGAAGAGTGACACAAGGGCCCTCTGGTGTAGAAGCTCTGAAGCTAGGTACATACTCTCTTGCCTATGTAGATGGAATAGCATTAAGACAGGAAGAGTGACACAAGTTCCCTCTGGTGGAGAAGCTCTGAAGCTAGGTACATACTCTCTTGCCTATGTAGATGGAATAGCATTAAGACAGGAAGAGTGACACAAGTTCCCTCTGGTGGAGAAGCTCTGAAGCTAGGTACATACACTCTTGCCTATGTAGATGGAATAGCATTAAGACAGGAAGAGTGACACAAGTTCCCTCTGGTGTAGAAGCTCTGTAGCTAGGTACATACACTCTTGCCTATGTAGATGGAATAGCATTAAGACTGGAAGAGTGACACAAGTTCCCTCTGGTGGAGAAGCTCTGAAGCTAGGTACATACACTCTTGCCTATGTAGATGGAATAGCATTAAGACAGGAAGAGTGACACAAGTTCCCTCTGGTGGAGAAGCTCTGAAGCTAGGTACATACACTCTTGCCTATGTAGATGGAATAGCATTAAGACAGGAAGAGTGACACAAGTTCCCTCTGGTGGAGAAGCTCTGAAGCTAGGTACATACACTCTTGCCTATGTAGATGGAATAGCATTAAGACAGGAAGAGTGACACAAGTTCCCTCTGGTGGAGAAGCTCTGAAGCTAGGTACATACACTCTTGCCTATGTAGATGGAATAGCATTAAGACAGGAAGAGTGACACAAGTTCCCTCTGGTGTAGAAGCTCTGAAGCTAGGTACATACACTCTTGCCTATGTAGATGGAATAGCATTAAGACAGGAAGAGTGACACAAGTTCCCTCTGGTGGAGAAGCTCTGAAGCTAGGTACATACTCTCTTGCCTATGTAGATGGAATAGCATTAAGACAGGAAGAGTGACACAAGTTCCCTCTGGTGGAGAAGCTCTGAAGCTAGGTACATACACTCTTGCCTATGTAGATGGAATAGCATTAAGACAGGAAGAGTGACACAAGTTCCCTCTGGTGTAGAAGCTCTGTAGCTAGGTACATACACTCTTGCCTATGTAGATGGAATAGCATTAAGACAGGAAGAGTGACACAAGTTCCCTCTGGTGTAGAAGCTCTGAAGCTAGGTACATACACTCTTGCCTATGTAGATGGAATAGCATTAAGACAGGAAGAGTGACACAAGTTCCCTCTGGTGGAGAAGCTCTGAAGCTAGGTACATACTCTCTTGCCTATGTAGATGGAATAGCATTAAGACAGGAAGAGTGACACAAGTTCCCTCTGGTGGAGAAGCTCTGAAGCTAGGTACATACACTCTTGCCTATGTAGATGGAATAGCATTAAGACAGGAAGAGTGACACAAGTTCCCTCTGGTGTAGAAGCTCTGTAGCTAGGTACATACACTCTTGCCTATGTAGATGGAATAGCATTAAGACAGGAAGAGTGACACAAGTTCCCTCTGGTGTAGAAGCTCTGAAGCTTGGTACATACACTCTTGCCTATGTAGATGGAATAGCATTAAGACAGGAAGAGTGACACAAGTTCCCTCTGGTGTAGAAGCTCTGAAGCTAGGTACATACACTCTTGCCTATGTAGATGGAATAGCATTAAGACAGGAAGAGTGACACAAGTTCCCTCTGGTGGAGAAGCTCTGAAGCTAGGTACATACACTCTTGCCTATGTAGATGGAATAGCATTAAGACAGGAAGAGTGACACAAGTTCCCTCTGGTGTAGAAGCTCTGTAGCTAGGTACATACACTCTTGCCTATGTAGATGGAATAGCATTAAGACAGGAAGAGTGACACAAGTTCCCTCTGGTGTAGAAGCTCTGAAGCTAGGTACATACACTCTTGCCTATGTAGATGGAATAGCATTAAGACAGGAAGAGTGACACAAGTTCCCTCTGGTGGAGAAGCTCTGAAGCTAGGTACATACACTCTTGCCTATGTAGATGGAATAGCATTAAGACAGGAAGAGTGACACAAGTTCCCTCTGGTGGAGAAGCTCTGAAGCTAGGTACATACTCTCTTGCCTATGTAGATGGAATAGCATTAAGACAGGAAGAGTGACACAAGTTCCCTCTGGTGGAGAAGCTCTGAAGCTAGGTACATACACTCTTGCCTATGTAGATGGAATAGCATTAAGACAGGAAGAGTGACACAAGTTCCCTCTGGTGTAGAAGCTCTGTAGCTAGGTACATACACTCTTGCCTATGTAGATGGAATAGCATTAAGACAGGAAGAGTGACACAAGTTCCCTCTGGTGTAGAAGCTCTGTAGCTAGGTACATACACTCTTGCCTATGTAGATGGAATAGCATTAAGACAGGAAGAGTGACACAAGTTCCCTCTGGTGTAGAAGCTCTGAAGCTAGGTACATACACTCTTGCCTATGTAGATGGAATAGCATTAAGACAGGAAGAGTGACACAAGTTCCCTCTGGTGTAGAAGCTCTGTAGCTAGGTACATACACTCTTGCCTATGTAGATGGAATAGCATTAAGACAGGAAGAGTGACACAAGTTCCCTCTGGTGTAGAAGCTCTGAAGCTAGGTACATACACTCTTGCCTATGTAGATGGAATAGCATTAAGACAGGAAGAGTGACACAAGTTCCCTCTGGTGGAGAAGCTCTGAAGCTAGGTACATACTCTCTTGCCTATGTAGATGGAATAGCATTAAGACAGGAAGAGTGACACAAGTTCCCTCTGGTGGAGAAGCTCTGAAGCTAGGTACATACACTCTTGCCTATGTAGATGGAATAGCATTAAGACAGGAAGAGTGACACAAGTTCCCTCTGGTGTAGAAGCTCTGTAGCTAGGTACATACACTCTTGCCTATGTAGATGGAATAGCATTAAGACAGGAAGAGTGACACAAGTTCCCTCTGGTGTAGAAGCTCTGTAGCTAGGTACATACACTCTTGCCTATGTAGATGGAATAGCATTAAGACAGGAAGAGTGACACAAGTTCCCTCTGGTGTAGAAGCTCTGAAGCTAGGTACATACACTCTTGCCTATGTAGATGGAATAGCATTAAGACAGGAAGAGTGACACAAGTTCCCTCTGGTGTAGAAGCTCTGTAGCTAGGTACATACACTCTTGCCTATGTAGATGGAATAGCATTAAGACAGGAAGAGTGACACAAGTTCCCTCTGGTGTAGAAGCTCTGAAGCTAGGTACATACACTCTTGCCTATGTAGATGGAATAGCATTAAGACAGGAAGAGTGACACAAGTTCCCTCTGGTGGAGAAGCTCTGAAGCTAGGTACATACTCTCTTGCCTATGTAGATGGAATAGCATTAAGACAGGAAGAGTGACACAAGTTCCCTCTGGTGGAGAAGCTCTGAAGCTAGGTACATACACTCTTGCCTATGTAGATGGAATAGCATTAAGACAGGAAGAGTGACACAAGTTCCCTCTGGTGTAGAAGCACTGTAGCTAGGTACATACACTCTTGCCTATGTAGATGGAATAGCATTAAGACAGGAAGAGTGACACAAGTTCCCTCTGGTGTAGAAGCTCTGAAGCTTGGTACATACACTCTTGCCTATGTAGATGGAATAGCATTAAGACAGGAAGAGTGACACAAGTTCCCTCTGGTGTAGAAGCTCTGAAGCTAGGTACATACACTCTTGCCTATGTAGATGGAATAGCATTAAGACAGGAAGAGTGACACAAGTTCCCTCTGGTGGAGAAGCTCTGAAGCTAGGTACATACACTCTTGCCTATGTAGATGGAATAGCATTAAGACAGGAAGAGTGACACAAGTTCCCTCTGGTGTAGAAGCTCTGAAGCTAGGTACATACACTCTTGCCTATGTAGATGGAATAGCATTAAGACAGGAAGAGTGACACAAGTTCCCTCTGGTGGAGAAGCTCTGAAGCTAGGTACATACACTCTTGCCTATGTAGATGGAATAGCATTAAGACAGGAAGAGTGACACAAGTTCCCTCTGGTGTAGAAGCTCTGAAGCTAGGTACATACACTCTTGCCTATGTAGATGGAATAGCATTAAGACAGGAAGAGTGACACAAGTTCCCTCTGGTGGAGAAGCTCTGAAGCTAGGTACATACACTCTTGCCTATGTAGATGGAATAGCATTAAGACAGGAAGAGTGACACAAGTTCCCTCTGGTGTAGAAGCTCTGAAGCTAGGTACATACACTCTTGCCTATGTAGATGGAATAGCATTAAGACAGGAAGAGTGACACAAGTTCCCTCTGGTGGAGAAGCTCTGAAGCTAGGTACATACACTCTTGCCTATGTAGATGGAATAGCATTAAGACAGGAAGAGTGACACAAGTTCCCTCTGGTGGAGAAGCTCTGAAGCTAGGTACATACACTCTTGCCTATGTAGATGGAATAGCATTAAGACAGGAAGAGTGACACAAGTTCCCTCTGGTGTAGAAGCTCTGAAGCTAGGTACATACACTCTTGCCTATGTAGATGGAATAGCATTAAGACAGGAAGAGTGACACAAGTTCCCTCTGGTGTAGAAGCTCTGAAGCTAGGTACATACACTCTTGCCTATGTAGATGGAATAGCATTAAGACAGGAAGAGTGATACAAGTTCCCTCTGGTGTAGAAGCTCTGAAGCTAGGTACATACACTCTTGCCTATGTAGATGGAATAGCATTAAGACAGGAAGAGTGACACAAGTTCCCTCTGGTGTAGAAGCTCTGAAGCTAGGTACATACACTCTTGCCTATGTAGATGGAATAGCATTAAGACAGGAAGAGTGACACAAGTTCCCTCTGGTGGAGAAGCTCTGAAGCTAGGTACATACACTCTTGCCTATGTAGATGGAATAGCATTAAGACAGGAAGAGTGACACAAGTTCCCTCTGGTGTAGAAGCTCTGAAGCTAGGTACATACACTCTTGCCTATGTAGATGGAATAGCATTAAGACAGGAAGAGTGACACAAGTTCCCTCTGGTGGAGAAGCTCTGAAGCTAGGTACATACACTCTTGCCTATGTAGATGGAATAGCATTAAGACAGGAAGAGTGACACAAGTTCCCTCTGGTGTAGAAGCTCTGAAGCTAGGTACATACACTCTTGCCTATGTAGATGGAATAGCATTAAGACAGGAAGAGTGACACAAGTTCCCTCTGGTGGAGAAGCTCTGAAGCTAGGTACATACACTCTTGCCTATGTAGATGGAATAGCATTAAGACAGGAAGAGTGACACAAGTTCCCTCTGGTGGAGAAGCTCTGAAGCTAGGTACATACACTCTTGCCTATGTAGATGGAATAGCATTAAGACAGGAAGAGTGACACAAGTTCCCTCTGGTGTAGAAGCTCTGAAGCTAGGTACATACACTCTTGCCTATGTAGATGGAATAGCATTAAGACAGGAAGAGTGACACAAGTTCCCTCTGGTGTAGAAGCTCTGAAGCTAGGTACATACACTCTTGCCTATGTAGATGGAATAGCATTAAGACAGGAAGAGTGATACAAGTTCCCTCTGGTGTAGAAGCTCTGAAGCTAGGTACATACACTCTTGCCTATGTAGATGGAATAGCATTAAGACAGGAAGAGTGACACAAGTTCCCTCTGGTGGAGAAGCTCTGAAGCTAGGTACATACACTCTTGCCTATGTAGATGGAATAGCATTAAGACAGGAAGAGTGACACAAGTTCCCTCTGGTGTAGAAGCTCTGAAGCTAGGTACATACACTCTTGCCTATGTAGATGGAATAGCATTAAGACAGGAAGAGTGACACAAGTTCCCTCTGGTGTAGAAGCTCTGAAGCTAGGTACATACACTCTTGCCTATGTAGATGGAATAGCATTAAGACAGGAAGAGTGACACAAGTTCCCTCTGGTGTAGAAGCTCTGAAGCTAGGTACATACACTCTTGCCTATGTAGATGGAATAGCATTAAGACAGGAAGAGTGACACAAGTTCCCTCTGGTGGAGAAGCTCTGAAGCTAGGTACATTACATTACATTAACCGTTTACTAGAAAAATGGAAACAGAATTATGGAATTATATTTTTGGTTTGGGTACTTAGAATCGTCGGATTAAGATATAATATTTTCTGGGTGTTTAAAATTAATATAAACAGAATGTTTAAATTTTGGTTACATGAAAAGTTATGGGAGCTTCGTATATTTTCCTTAATATCTCAAAAACGGTTGGGAATCATGGTAAGCGGAAGGTTATCAATCGAAATCTTACTAAATTACTAAAAGCTCTGCAAAAAGGTAGTACAAAAAAAAAGGGAAATAGAAAAATTTATAATTTTGGTTTGACTATACATGAAATATTTAATGACCCCAAATAGGTAACGGTTGTAAGTGTACAGACCTCTACCTGACATAGAAATATGACTCCCCGGACTTGTCAATGTTCCCTCTAAAAACACACTGCTTACTCTATCTTATTTTCTTTTACCATAATACTAATTTTACAGATAAATACAATTTAAAATATTAATTAAAAAAATCAATTAAAAATTGATTTAAACAAAAACAAAACCCCAAAAAACAACACATTAGAAGTTTTAAGCACTTATTTCTCTGATTGACATCTCCTAATCGCAAATTGCTTCAGAATCTTTTTTGTAGAGCATTTAGTAAGCTTTCGAATGGTAACGATTCGTTTCTGAAGATTCCAAACTGTTTTCGAGATATTAAGTAAAATATACAAAGTCCCCAAAACTTTTCATGTCTATTAATGACATATTTTATTCTAATCCTTCCTTAACTCCAAACGTAACCAAAGTTTAATCTTGTTTGTTTATATTAATTTCAAACATGCAGTCATTTTTTAAACCGAATTCCAAGATTCTAAGTACCCAAACCAAAAACGCTTTTCAACCTATTTTTTCAATTTTCTCGAAAACGGTTAAGGCTATCGCCTTAAAAATGTTTTCATTCGTTTTTCTAGGCCAAGAAGCCTATAAAACGAGTACTTGCAAGCATATGAAGTAAGCGGAACGATTTTTTTTTGCGCGAATTTCGCTCCATGTTCCGCTCCATGTTCCGTTGGGCGGATTCTGCTGGTGAACGAACTTTACCTTTCAAATTAGACGAAAGATTTATGCAGCAAATTTCATCAATCTAGTCGGTACTTCCGGATTGCGTCAAGAGGTCAACCTTATAAGCGGGGTTCGTCCTTATGGAGGGAGGGAGGAACCGTGATAAAAATAGATTCAAATAGATTTTTTTTTTTTCTAAAACTACAAGGTACCATATTGAAGCTTATTAAATAATGCAACTTTTGAGGCGGGGACAAACCTCTAAGTCTTAAAATATCTGATTAAGAAAATATTGAATAATTTAATAAAACACTAAAATTAAACATTCTCATTTATATCGTCGATACAAATGCAAAGTAAAGAATGTGAAAAAATGCATCTTTCATTGTCAATCTTTACTAATTTCTGCTGGACTTATTTACGGCCAAATCTTCAATCTGACTTCAATCTATTAAAGGGAAAGTATTCCACTATCAAAAGGTCAAATCTGCCGAACATTAAACTGTCCAAAAAAAGTTATGAATAAATACTTTTCCACTTTAAGAAGTGTTGATTTTCATATTCGATACTTTGCATTTGTAGCGACGATATGGCTTTTAATATAGCTCTTAATTTACATGGTAATATTTCAATAACGGGTGTTTCTTATTGGTAATGTAACTTCTAAAAGTGTGGTCGTTATTTAAAATACATTAACCAGAAATCCTGAAAACACAGTTTTTCACAAAGAATAGTTTTGAAAATAGACAAAATGTTGAATAGCTCTGCTATATGTTTAGATATAAAGCTAATTTTTGCACCACTGAACTAGAAATGAGATGTAGAATAATCCCCTGAAGTTATGAAATCTCCATGCGGGAAAGTCTGTATATGAATGTTAACTAACTTTATTTCCGAACTCTATGGGTTCAGGAACGTAAGGTTTTCTAGTCGGCACTTCCGGATTGTATCATGAGATCAACGTTATAAGCGGGGTTCCTATCTATAGAGGGAGGGACCGCGCTAAAACCGTTACAGATATCACAAACCTTGTATAATATGTTTTGTTGTAATATAAAGAGAATCCATTGGATTTTAATGGAACCATTATTAAAAAGATTATTGCTTCTTCTCATAGTTGAGAGCTTCTCGTCTCCTGATTATTATGTTAATTTCGTACTTTTCATTAAACAATATTTTAGTTTGCTATTTACATTTTTATTAACACATTTTTTGTACTAGTATTTGATAATCCATAAAATGTTTAGATTAACTCTGCAGTTAGAATTTTACTACATTCATTATTAAACGATATGAATCAATGAATTGTTATTATCTGTTTCCTTGATAGAATACGTGCCCTGGCATTTAAACATTGAAGTAATGTTGTTGTATAAATACAAGAGTCTGGATTAACAGACAACACAGCTGTAGAGATGTACAACAATATGGCGGCGTTGTTTACTGTTCTTGTTGTTCTTCTAGTTGTTGTATCTTGTCATCCACAACCTATCGAAGAGAAAACATCTCTACTTACTAATGTTGTCAACATACCAGAACAACGTAACATGTAAGTACATAAATATTATAATATATTGGTCCGATTCCGAAAGGAAAAGGAGCTATGGGCAATATTCTGCTTTTTTTTAAACGTAGTCATGTTTTTTCATGAATAAGAAAGGTTTTCTCAAAATCTATTTAAGATAATTAAATTCTAATTATGCCATCATAAAATAGACAACATTTCCTTTAAGAAACCAGTAATTCAATTCACTATTACTATTATTAAAATATACTTTCTGGACGTCCAATAACGCACTTCTGTTTTTATCAATAAATTAGAGTTTTTTCTCGATTATTTTCCTCAGCCCCCTGACGGACTACAGATTCAATACTCACAGGAAAGCTTCTGCATTTAGTAAGCATTAAATCCATGCAAATGAAGTGGAGGTTTATTCAGGGATAAATTGAACGATTGGCTCCCTTTTGTCAAAAAAATGTGGAATGTAGTTTTGTTACTTTTAAGTACCTTATGTGAAGAAATTAAAAATTATTCATTTTTTTTGGCCTAACTGTGGGAATCCATTGTCCGGTCCAGAACCAATAAATATAACTGAAAGAAACGATTGGAAGAGTTTTTCATTTGAGAGATCTCTTACATTTCGTGTTTTCCAATTTTTCATTGACTTAGCTTTTACATGATGTATTTAGCCCCCAGTTTTGACTGGAAATTTTCAGCTGAGAATTCAAAAAGATTGCAGGATAGTTGAATAATTGAAATCCAAAATTTAAACGTAATTTAATGTTTTCAAATAAAATTTGAAATAAACGAAAAATTGTGGAAAACATTGCGGGAGGGAAAATGTTAATCTTCAGTTCCGCCGCAACATTTTGTGGACAGACAAGACCAATTTCACACGGGGCTTCAGCTTCCTCTTTATGTTAAAATAAAAGTATCACAGATATATATTCATTATACATACCTATATATATATATATATATATATATATATATATATATATATATATATATATATATATTGTTGAGGGATCACACGTTCAGCTGAACAATAAATGACTATATAGATCATATGTTGTGAAAAAACAAGTGAGTGAGAGAAGAAAAGAAGAAAGTGCAGTACATCCAAGTGAAAGACAATCTAGATTGTGTGTTGATTTCATAGGGTCATTCATAGGGTCATTCATAGGGTCATTCCATGTCAAATCAACACACTTTTTCACCTCACCCTTTCCGACTTTAATGAAAATTGGTACACCCAAAGTAGGCGTTGGGACAAATTAGTAAATGGGAGCTTTAATATATCTAGTCTTCTTCAGTAGCTGAACGATGGAGAAGGTCCTATGGGATTAAGGAAGGACATTTTTGCTTCATCTTCGTCTTTGTTTTTGTCTACTATACAGGGTGTCCCACATTGAGATGTCATAATTGGGTCATTCCATGTCAAATCAACACACTTTTTCACCTCACCCTTTCCGACTTTAATGAAAATTGGTACACCCAAAGTAGGCGTTGGGACAAATAAAAATACCAAATTTCAAATTTTTATCTAAAACGTTTCTCAAAATACGGCCACGTAAAGTTTTCAAAAAGCGTCCAAATCTCGCTTTTTCGAAATATTTAAATAGACATAACTCCCCTCCTGTTTACGTTACAAACATGGAGAAGGTGTCAATGTTTAGCTCTTTATATTCCCTTTCAAACGAAATGCAACACATAATAGGTTATGACAACATAATGTTTTTTTCAAAATTAAAAATAGAATTTTGAATCTAAATATTTTCAAAAATGCATCTTCCAAAATTTTGAAAAAATATATATAATAGGTCATATTATTACTAATTTGCATAGCAAATTTGGTTATGGGATGGAAATGGAGCCTAAGTCATTATAATTTAAAACCGAAGGCGGCTTTGGGCTAATTTTACGAATTTTTATATATAAAAGCTTTTTAATACTTAATTGTATAATTTAATCCAAACTTTACTGTTGCATATATTTCATAGACACATCAACTTCATTATCTTAATTACAAAACTTATTTAAAAAAATATTATACCTAAGTTATATATTATAAGCTTAATTTAGAATATTTGCCTAAAATTTAATGATGTATTGTACTCAAAATGTTTTAATTGACTAGAAACTTAAATAAAACATAAATATCAACAATTTACATATTTATAAATGTTAAACTATTAATGTGGTTGACTATTTTACAGTGAAACTTGCCCAAGGTCTGCCAATGTTGGAGGTACTGGGATAACGTTTCATCGCTTCTTGAAATTTCATATTCGGTTACCAGGTAATTTCTCCCTTTTGGAGTTATGGGATTCACAGTCGATACTATATTAATAAATGGGAGCTGTAATATATCTTCAGTAGCTGAACGATGGAGAAGGTCCTATGGCATGAAGGAAAGAAACTTTTACTTCATCTTCGTCTTTGTTTTTGTCTATTATACAGGGTGTCCCATATTCAGATGTCATAATTTTAAGGGTTTATTCTGGACCTCATTTTTAGTTCAGAGGAGCAGAAATGAGCGGTCTATCTCAACATGTAGCAGAGCTATTCAAACTTTTGGGTATTTTTAAAACTATTGAATTTTTTTATGAAAAACAGTGTTTTCCGGATTTCTGGTCTATGTATCGTAAATGACGACCACATTTTTAGAATCTACATTAAATTTGCAATAAGAAACACCCAAAAGTTTGAGTAGCTCTGCTACATGTTGAGATAGACCGCTCATTTCTGCGTCTCTGAACTAAAAATGAGGTCCAGAATAAACCCTTAAAATTATGACATCTCAATGTGGGACACCCTGTATAGTAGACAAAAACAAAGACGAAGATGAAGCAAAAATGTCCTTCCTTAATCCCATAGGACCTTCTCCATCGTTCAGCTACTGAAGAAGACTAGATATATTAAAGCTCCCATTTACTAATTTGTCCCAACGCCTACTTTGGGTGTACCAATTTTCATTAAAGTCGGAAAGGGTGAGGTGAAAAAGTGTGTTGATTTGACATGGAATGACCCTATGAATGACCCTATGAAATCAACACACAATCTAGATGGTCTTTCACTTGGATGTACTGCACTTTCTTCTTTTCTTCTCTCACTCACTTGTTTTTTCACAACATATGATCTATATAGTCATTTATTGTTCAGCTGAACGTGTGATCCCTCAACAATATATATATATATATATATATATATATATATATATATATATATATATATATATATATATATATATATATATCTGTGATACTTTTATTTTAACATAAAGAGGAAGCTGAAGCCCCGTGTGAAATTGGTCTTGTCTGTCCACAAAATGTTGCGGCGGAACTGAAGATTAACATTTTCCCTCCCGCAATGTTTTCCACAATTTTTAGTTTTATTTCAAATTTTATTTGAAACCATTCCAAACTATGTGTAAATTCTAGATTACAATTATTTAACTATCCTGCAATCTTTTTGAATTCTCAGCTGAAAATTTCCAGTCAAAACTGGGGGCTAAATACATCATGTAAAAGCTAAGTCAATGAAAAATTGGAAAACACGAAATGTAAGAGATCTCTCAAATGAAAAACTCTTCCAATCGTTTCTTTCAGTTATATTTATTGGTTCTGGACCGGACAATGGATGCCCATAGTTAGGCCAATAAAAAATGAATAATTTTTAATTTCTTCAGATAAGGTATTTGAAAGTAACAAAACTACATTCCACATTTTTTTGACAAAAGGGAGCCAATCGTTAAATTTGTCCTTCAATAAACCTCCACTTTTTTTGCATGGATTTAATGCTTACTAAATGTAGAAGTTTTCCTGTGAGTATTGAATCTGTAGTCCGTTAGGGGGCTGAGGAAAATAATCGAGAAAAAACTCTAATTTATTGATAAAAACAGAAGTGCGTTATTGGGCCTCCAGAAAGTATATTTTAATAATAGTAATAGTGAATTGAATTACTGGTTTCTTAAAGGAAATGTTGTATATTTTATGATAGAATAATTAGAATTTAATTATCTTAAATAGATTTTGAGAAAACCTTTCTTATTCATTCAAAAACATGACTACGTTAAAAAAACAGAAAACTGGGCATAGCTCCTTTTCCTTTCGGAATCGGACCATACTTAAAATGAAGTTTTTTGTTGGAAATCATGTCTATAATCACCCCCTAGAGTTTGGCTACTTAGACCTGAATCACCCTGTATATATATATATATATATCTGTGATATTTGTATTTTAGCATAAAGAGGAATGCTGAAGCCCATCCCACGGGATTGCCAACCAATGAGGAAATAGGTAGAATTAAACGGCAAGGAAGAAGATATTCTGAAGATTATACTAGTCTGGAAGAATATGTCGAACGAACGGGACTTTCGAAGGAAGGTCAAAGAATTGTTCGGAAATTCCTCTGTAAGTTATTTATCAAGAATTTTTATTTAATCTTCAATGTTTCAGTTCTTACTCCTTGTATCTTTTGTAATTAATGGAAACAGGGGATGGTTTTAGCGCGGTTCCTCCCGCCTTAACCAGCCTATGACGCAATCCGGAAGTGTCTATTAGAACATTTCACGTTTCAGAATCGATAGATGACGAAAATAACGCTGTATCAAATATTAAATGTTTGTATATGTCATTTCCCCCTCTCACACGCTCGGAAATCGGAACGAAGCGCTAGGATGGTGCAGTTCCTGCGAGTCGGACTTTTTCTTACACTTCCGCGAAAAAGCTAGACAAAACTAAAGGAAAGGGACAAAACTAAAAGTCCAACTCGCAGGAACTGTGTCATCTTAGCGCGGTTCCATTCTTATCGCTAGTTTCATTAGGAAAGGAGTAGAAGCAGTTAGTGGCAGGTTTTGATATTTCCTGAAAACTATACTGTGAAATAGAGGAAGGAAGATTTAAGGTACCACAGCAACAGGAAACTGTATTCTTAGTAGAAACTACTTCATCCTCAGCCACAACGTTCGCTCTTGGAAACACTATAACCTTGTTTAACATTTTATTACCTTGGATTCTAAAATACTTTTTTCAAGGTATTAATTTAGGGTCTTTTGTATAATAAGCATACACTTTTCAAGAACTAGTAACAGTTACTCTACTGTTACTTTACTAAACTCTAGGTTATGTTTACAAAACAAGATAAATGCTTGTTTATAAAAAAGAAAATAACTTTATTTAATACTGAACAAAATAAATCATGCTGAAGGTGGCCAATATTCAAACATTGAATGCAATATTTTATGAAATAGGTCTTCCTTCTCATATCTTCTTCTCCACACAAATTCACAGAAAAATATGAATCCAATAATGCCCTACTTGTTCCGCATTCCATCTTGTTCCTTCGCTTCAAACTAACCCACAAAGACTCAATTCTCTGTGTGTGGGCTCTAGTAATGGGATCTACAAAATTTTTTAAATCCGATAAATACAGAATTAGGTTAGAGGTGAATCATATGTTCCAAATAATAATAAAATGAGTAACTGTTACTAGTTCTTGAAAAGTGTATGCTTATTATACAAAAGACCCTTAATTTATTTTGTTTTAGAAAATGTCACAATCTACAATTCGATTGTATTATGTAATTCGATACATGTTACTCGACCACGCCTCAGATGTCCCCAGTTGTCAACCGAATACCTTCCTTGTTAGCTAGGATTCTAGGATGACCTGGAGTTACCTTACGCCATCCAACCACACCCTGCGACTAGCAGGGAGGATTGACGGCGAAGGAGACGTGGCCTGTGATATCATGAGGAGAGAAAATATCCACCGATATCACTCTCAATTTATACAATTATAATTTCTTTGATCACTCCACGGATAGTTGTTTTTGTTCACTCCACGACACTTCACTGCCTAAGTAAGTTGTCCGAATCGTCGATTGAGTTCTTGTCGTTTGAGTATAATGTGTGCGTTCAAAGTCAATCGAGAGTCAAGGTAAAACCCAAGGTATCGGATGGTGCTGGTTATGGGTAAAGGATTGTCGTTGAAGGAAACAGTAGGGCAGGTTATACGTCGAAGGGTGAAGGTTATTTGGTGACTTTTTTCGACGTTTATTTTGATGCGCCATTTCTTACACCACTGTTCAATTTCGGTTAGATGGGTTTGTAGGTTCTGGGAGGCTGTTTCTGGATTTATGTGGGACGAAAGGATGGCGGTATCATCTGCATACGTGGCCAGGAGGGTGTCAGGATGTGTTGGAATGTCAGCTGTATAAAGGGCTTAAAGGATAGGACCAAGGACACTACCCTGAGGAACTCCCGCTTCCACAGGGCAATAATCTGAGTGGGCTGTTTGCCCATGCCGGAAAGAAAGGGAAGGAGGATAGAGCGAAGTATTTCCATAAGAGATTTTCCAGGATTGATGAGGTTATGGTGGAGGTGGAAAAGGAGTACAACGTGGTTGCTAGGATGGCGGGTAGGCAAATCTCTATGGAGGTAGTCGCGAGGAATATGTTAGATAAGGAATGGGGGGAAAGGTTGATAGAGGCGGTGAAGGGGGAGTTTGCGCAGGCAAGGGAGCAAGTGGTTAGTGGGGTTAAGGAGGAATGCATGGGCATGATGGAGAGGATGCGGACGAAAAATGAGGAAGTTCTAAATACGTTGGCGCACATCGAAGAGGCAAGAACGAGGGAGGTGGAGCGAGTTGAGAGGAATTATAAGGAGAGGATGGATGTTCTCGGTAGGAAGATAGGTAATTTGGAATCGAAGATGGGGGTCTCGGAGAAGTTTATACAGGAGGCACGAGAGAACATGGATAGGCTTTATGAAGGTATGAAGGTGGTAGATGGGCGAGTTGCTAATGTTGTAGGTGCGTTGGGGGAGACGGCGGAGCCGATCTCGGTTCAACTAGGTAGGCTAGGTGGTTTGGGGGAGGGCTTGGGGGATATTAGGAGGACGATGGGGGAGGTTGGAGAGGTGGTAGGAAGGTTAGGCGCAAGTAAGTCTGTAGAAAGTATGGAGGTAGATGAGCTTCCCTGGTCTCAGATAGTTAGGAGGGGTAGGAGGAAGGGGCCCCAGGTGGTATTGGAAGTTGACAAGGATAAGTCGGTGAAGAGGGAGGAATTAGTGAAATGTTTGGACCCTAGGGGAGGGGATGTTCGGGTGAAGGGAGTGAGGAGACAAGGGAGGAATTTTGTACTAGAAGTACATGATCAGGAGGACCTTGAGAAGTTAAGGGGGAATGAGGAGCTAGGGAAATTGGGTGTTAAGGTGGATGGGGCTCCAAGGCTTAGGGCACCAAGGATTGTGGTTGCGGATGTTGAAGGGGAGTTAGGTAAGGAGGATGTAAAATTAAGTGTCATTAATAGGAACAGAGAGGTCTTTGAGGGAATGGGGGCTGAACAGGTGGAGGAGAGTTTTGTCGTGGAAAGGGTGGTAAGTAGGAGGACTGCGATTAGCAAACAGTGGGTGGTGAGGGTGTCGCCCGAGGTATTTAGGAGGATAATATCGCGAGGTAGGTTGTATGTGGGGCTGAGGAGCTGCAGGGTGTGGAAATTTTTGTCGGTAATAAGATGTTATAGGTGTCAAGAGGTAGGGCACGGACAAGCGTTTTGTAGACAGCCTGTTACTTGTAGTAGGTGTGGGGAGGGCCACTTTGTCGCGAAATGTACGAGTGCGGTCTGCGCCTGTGTGAACTGTAAAAGGTTTGGGTATAGGGACGCGGCGCATCCGAGTACCTGGGAGGGTTGCCCGGTGGTCAGGCTTATGAAAAATAGGTTAGAGGCTGTTACCGACTATGGGGTTTAGGATGGCACAGCTGAATGCTGATAGGGCGTTTGTAGTTGGGGCGGAGATGAGGAATAGGGCCTACCAGGAGAGGATTGGGGTGATCTTACTACAGGAACCTTATGTGAATAGGTTGGGGGAGATTGTGGGTTATGGGGTGGGGGCTAGAGTGATTTCTGGGGTGAAGGGGGGTGAGAGACCATGGGCAGCGGTGGTGATCACAAGAGGGGACATTGGGGCGGTTAGGATTGGGGAGTTGTCGGATAGCCATTGTGTGGTAGTTGAATTGGTATATAAAGGGGAGTCAATATATGTGGTGTCCCTCTATTGCCAGCCTTCGGAGGATATCGGGCCGTATTTGGAAAAATTAAGGAATATCAGGCGGGTATTTAGGGGTAAGAATTTGGTTATTGGAATGGATGGGAATGGAAAGAATCCGCTTTGGGGGGGGGAGGTGCTGGACTCAAGGGGGGAGGATCTGGGTGCTTGTATAAATGAGCTGGAGATGATCGTGGTAAATGATGGGCAGGGTCCCACTTTCGTAAGTCCGAGGGGGAGTAGCTATATTGACCTAGTGTGTGTTACGCGTGGCATGATTGGTAGGATATTAAATTGGGGGGTTAGGGAGGATTGGACTACTAGTTATCATAAGGTTTTGTTCTGGGAGGTGGGGGACGGCATGCGGGGGGGGACGGTTAGGCCGAGATATAATATATATAGGAGGTATGCCTTTAGGACGGCGGACTGGGGGAGGTTTAGGGAAGAGTTGGAAAAGGGTAAGGGGAGGTTGATGGGCATGGGTGTGAGTGGCAAGAAAACGTTGGAGAAGTTTGTGGATGCAGTGCATGGTTGGATCGATGGGGCGGCGAGGAAATCGATGAAGGTGGGAGTTAGGGGAGTAGGTGAAGTTAGTTGGTGGAGTGGGGAATTAGAGGGTCTGAAGGGGGAGGTAGTAAGGTGTAGGAGGTCTCTGCAGAGGGAGCGGGACATGGAAGCTAGGGAGGTGAGGAAGGTGGACTATAGGCGGGTAAGGAGTAAATATAGGGATGCGTGTCGGCGGGCCAGGGAGGGTGGTTGGGAAAGATTTGTGGATCGGGAAATTGAAAAAGGGCCGTGGAATTTCATATATAAGCTGGCGGCGGGGAAAGCTAGGAGCGAGAAGGTGCTCGAGTCAATAGGTGGGGCGGGTGTAAGTTGGGAGGGGGTTTTGGATGGGCTTTTGGGGGGATTAGTATTGGATGATTGTGTGGAGGGGGAATCTGAGGAGCATAAGTTAATTAGGGATAGGGTGGGTAATTATCTGCCTGAATTTGGGGATAGGTGGGGTTTGAGTTTGGGGGAGGTTAGGGAAGCGGTGTGGGCTTGTAAGAATGGGAAGGCGCCGGGTTGGGATGGGGTGGGGATTGAGATGGTTAAGGAGGCGTGGGGTATTATTGGGGATATTTTATTGCGGGTTTTTAAGGGGTGTTTTAAATTTAGATGTTTTCCGGGGCGGTGGAAGTGGGGGGTAATCAGGGTTTTAATTAAGGGGGAAGATAAGGATCCGAGATTGGTGAGTTCGTATAGGCCGATATGTCTGCTGCCGGTTTTGGGTAAGGTGTTAGAGAGGCTAATTGCGAAGAAGATGGATGTTTATTTGGGGTCGGGGGTGTCGCGATTCCAGTACGGTTTTGTGAAGGGTAGGAGCACGGAGTTGGTTATGAGGGAGGTGACCCGCTTGGTGAGGGGTGCAAATGAGCAGTACGTAATGGGGATTTTCTTGGATTTCTCGGGGGCTTTTGACAGATTGTGGTGGCCAGGGGTAAGGGATAGATTGAGGGAAAAGGGGGTTGGGAGGGAGGGGTTCCAAATTTTGTCCGACTATCTAAGTGGGAGGAAGGTGGAGATTAGGCTTGGGGGAGGGTTTAGGAGAAAAATCGTTAATCGGGGTTGCCCGCAGGGGTCAGTTTTGGGGCCGTTAATCTGGAATTTAGTGTTCGATGAATGTTTGGAATTGCTCAACGGGGGGGATAGTCAGATGATGGGTTATGCTGATGATGGGGTGATCCTCATTAAGGGTAGGTCTAGGGTTGACTTGGAGGGTAGGGCGGGGAGGGTGATGAGGGCTTTAGAGGGGTGGGCAAGAAGGGTTAAAATGTCGCTGTCATTAACTAAAACGGTTTGTATGATGTTGAAGGGGGATTTTCACAGATATAGGCGTCCTAGGGTCTTTTATGAGGGGGGGAGGTTGGCGTTTGTTGAAAGAGTTAAGTACTTGGGGGTGTGGTGGGAGAAGGGTTGGGTGGTGAGGTCGCATATTGCGGAGGTGGCTAGTAGGGCTGAGAGGGGGATGCAGGAGGTTTCGAGATATTTTAGGGTTGGGGGGATGGGTAGGTGGGATTGTTTGAGGAAAATTTATTGGGGGTTTTATGTTGCATGTATGGCATATGGGGCGAGTGCATGGGGTGGGAATTTAAAGACTAAGGATAGGGTTAGGTTGAGGGGGAGTCAGCGAAGGGTGCTGATTGGCATTTCTAGAGCCTATAGGACGGTGTCGGGGGACGCTTTGTGCGTGGTATCGGGGGTGCCGCCGTTAGATTTGGAGGTGGAGAGGAGGTGGGCGTTGGGGGAGTTTAAGATAAGTGGTAGGGTGGTCTGGGGGGGTGAGGTTATTGAGGGGGAGGGGATTAGGGGAAAGCTTAGGAGGAGGCAAACTTTGTTGTGGCAGGAGGCCTGGGATGCGTCGGAGAAAGGTAGGTGGACGCATAGGATGTTTGGTGATCTAAATGATAGATTAAAAATGAGTTGGATTAAGCTGGACCACTTTGTTACGCAGGCGCTGACGGGACATGGGGATTTTGGGAGTAAATTGTGCAGTTTGGGTTTGGTGGAGTTCCCTGGGTGTTTGTGTGGGGGGGGTGAAGAAGATGTGGGGCATGTATTATTTGAATGTGGGAGGTTTGAGGAAGCAAGGGCTAGGTTGGGGGTCATTATGGAGGGTATCAATGTAGAGTTTAATATGGGTGGGTTTGTCTCGAAAGAGGGGTTTAGGTATTTTGTTAATTTCGTGCATGAGGTCTTTGGGATTAAGGGGGGTGGGATTTAATTAAGTTTGTTATTTATTTATTTAATTGTGGTTATTTATTGTTTTATAGTGTTGAGGAGTATGGTTAGTCTATTTTGTTGATTAGCTTGCTATTGCTATGGTAGTGTGGATGTGTGAGTGAGTGTGGTACTAAGTACCGATGCATAGTTTGACACTGGTGGCTGTGGGCGTCTCGGCTGCGGGGTCCTCGGACTCAGTTGGGACGTGAAGTGGGAAGTGTGAGTAGGTGGAAATGTGAGTAGTGTTAGGAGAAGTGTTGAGTTGAACCCAAGCATGAGTGACGGTGGCTGAGGACACGGTGTCCTTCTCTCTTGGTAGGCGGTGGGCAAGTCCAAACCTTCCGGCTCTGGGAGAGAGAAATCCGTACGGACAGTAGACTGGCGTGGGCTTGTCCCATTTAAGTTTTGCTGTCCGGGCCCGCTACCCATTCGGGCATGAGGTGTCCTACCCTCGGGTAGGGCATCAAATGGCACCACGGGGGTGTGTTTTGCCGCCCGGCACACACCAGCCTGCACTGTTTAGTGCAGGCGGCGGTACCAGGATCCTCTTCAAGGATGCCTGGAGTAGACGTGGTGGTCGTGGTTACACGCCTCCCGGAGTTGCAGCCTTAGGGCTGTACCTCTGGGGGCGTGGCTGGATAGTGGTTCCCCCCTTTCCTCAGAGTCAGGCGTGCCAGGGGATTGGCCCGGGCAGGTAAAGGTTGGAAGCCGTATACTGCTCGTGGTTTGATCCTGGTATCTCCTTTCACTCTGCCCATGCCGGATTCGGAAAAACCTGTCTGAGAGGTAGGAGCGAAGGATTAGGTAAAGGGTGCTGGGAAGGTGGGTTTTGAGCTTAAAGAGTAATCCTGAATGCCAGACTCGGTCAAATGCCTGGGCAACGTCCAAGAAGGCAGACGTGCAATACTCTTTTCGCTCAAGGGATGAGGAGATGAGATCAACAACACGAAGCCCTTGCTGGACTGTGGAGTGTTGGGAGCGGAAGCCGAATTGATGAGATGGGATGAGATTTTGGGAATTAAGGATAGGAAGTAAGCGCTTTCATAAAACCTTTTCAAATAATTTGGAAAATATAGGGGGAAGACTTATGGGGCGGTAGGAGGAAGGATTGTTAGGAGGTTTACCAGGTTTAGGAAACAGAACTACAATTGAGAATTTCCAGAGTATGGGATAATGGGTTGTTCGGAGGATGCAATTGTAGATGTAGGTGTAGAATACAATGGCCTTGGTTGGAAGCTGTTTAAGGATTCTGGAGGTGATGAGGTCGTAACCAGGGGATTTTCGGGATGGCAATCGGGATATTAGAAATTTAACTTCAGATGGATTAACTGCATTTGGTGGAAGGGAGAGAGGAAGTGGGGATTGTAGGAAATCATCTAATTCAGGGAAATGGGAATCAGGTTCAGGAGGGGAATGAGGACTAAATGTTCTTTTTAGGTGATTGGCAAATAACTCGGATTTCTCTTCGTCGGAGGCGGCCCATGTGCCGTCCTCTCGGCGAAGAGGGGGAGATAAAGGATGGTATTTCAGGATTTTAAGGGGGGCTGTCCAAAGGGATTTGTCGGAAGTTGATAGAGATGAAAGGTAGGAATTAAAGGATTCGGAACGATGTTGGATTAGTTGTCGCTTTACTAATCGGCATAATTGATTGTAAGAGCGACGGTCGGAGAGATGGCGAGTTCTCTGCCACATAGCTCGTGCTTGGCGTTTGGATAATATTAGGTCTCTTAGGGATTGGGGTAGAGGACTTGCAGCTGGGATTGGTTGATGATGGCGTTTAGGAAGGGAGGATTTTCATGCACATTGTTGAATGGAGGTTGTGAATTGTTGGACTGCTATATCTAGGTCTTCAGGGGTTTTAAGGGAAATATTGAGGTTGATGGTGTCTTCAAGGAGTGATCGAAAGAGGTTCCAATCAATTGGTCCAGTGATTAAGGAAGGGGGTTGGGGCTTTGGAATAGGTTGTAGCGAGAGTGTAAGGATTAAAGGAGTATGGTCAGAGGATAAGTCATCCAGGGAATCTATTGAGGTGAAGACGGATGTAAGGCCAAAGGATACGAAGAAGTCTATTAGATCGGGAATACGGTTTGGATCGGTAGGCCAGTATGTTGGGGAATTCGGGGAAATGGTTGAGCAGTGCTTTGAGGAGAGTGCAGAGAGTAGGGTACGACCACGGGAGTTGGTTACCCTTGACCCCCACTGAAGATGCTTGGCGTTGAAATCACCTCCTAGAAGGAATTTGGTACCAAAAGATTCTAGAAGATCTAGGATTTCTGATTCTATTAAAGGTTTATTAGGAGGACAGTAAACAGCTGACAGGGAAATTGGAAATGAAAATGTTGAGATATTGATAGTGGTGGCTTGGAGCGAATCTGTGGGATTGGTGGGACAAGGGTGATGGGATAAGGTTCTTCGTATAAGGATAGCAGATCCTCCATGGGCTTTACCGTCTGGGTGGTCAGTACGGTAAGTGTTGTAGTCCTGAATTCGTAAATGTTTATTTTTGTTAAGTCGTGTTTCTGTGATGAGTGCGACATCTATACGTTTGTCTTGTAGTTATGTAGTCAGTTCGTTTGTGTGATTTCTTATGGCATTAGCATTCCAAAGTAGGATGGACAAGGATTTATGTGTGGGAGAGGGAATCATTTTGAAAGGGTTGGGAGCAGGTGAGTGACTATGGTATTAAGGAGGGTAATGAGAGGGCTAATAAGGGATCTGAAGTCTGTTAGGAAGGTATTAGGGAGGGAAGTGATGTCATTGGAGGAGGTTGGTGGTGGAATGAAGGGAGTGGCCCGTCTTGGAGTTGGTGTTGATTCGTTGCCTGGATGTTGGTCGGCAGGAACTGTCTCATTGAGAATTGGTTGATCTTGTTGGCTGGATCCAAAAGCGAGTTGTGCGAAAGAAGCTCCACCTTCAACTTTTCTGGTGGGTTGTTGAATTTCTTCACGGGGGGGGGGGGGGGGGGGAACTCACCGTAGTTTCGCTGCCGGGTGTTGCTCAATCTTTTTAGATTTTTGAATGTTTGGCATCAATTGTAGTTAGCCGGATGGTTTAAAGAGCACAGTGCACACACCGCGGGGCTTTCCTTTGGCTTGTTGCACTCCTGGCTTTTGTGGTTTTCTCCACACCTGACGCATCTTGGAATGTATGCCTTTGTGTGGTTATACGACTGGCAATTCGTACACTGTACCGGCTCCCGTTTGCGGTATGGTTTTTCGACGTGAACTCTTGTGTGGTAAAGTCTGGTAATGTTGTAAATTTTATCCACATTTGGCTGCTGTTCTAGGTCCACAAAGAAGGCAACTATCGTCATTCCTTGTTCAGTAGATCTCTTGACGATGTCGTTTGTGGCTTGCCTTGCCTTGAAGCAAAGCGAAGCGAGTTCTTCAATGATCTCTTCTGGGGGAGTGGAGGGATGGAGGTTTCATATAACCACTCGCAGGGCACGTTCATACTTCGGTTGATACGTGTGGTATTGAGCCTTGGAGTCGTTCAAATATTTTATTACTGCTCTATATGTGTCAGGTGTTGTACAAGATATCTTGGTTGTGTTAGTTCTATTTATGCAAGTATATGTGTCAGGTGTTGTACAAGATATCTTGGTTGTGTTAGTTCTATTTATGCAAGTATATGTGTCAGGTGTTGTACAAGATATCTTGGTTGTGTTAGTTCTATTTATGCAAGTATATGTGTCAGGTGTTGTACAAGATATCTTGGTTGTGTTAGTTCTATTTATGCAAGTATATGTGTCAGGTGTTGTACAAGATATCTTGGTTGTGTTAGTTCTATTTATGCAAGTATATGTGTCAGGTGTTGTACAAGATATCTTGGTTGTGTTAGTTCTATTTATGCAAGTATATGTGTCAGGTGTTGTACAAGATATCTTGGTTGTGTTAGTTCTATTTATGCAAGTATATGTGTCAGGTGTTGTACAAGATATCTTGGTTGTGTTAGTTCTATTTATGCAAGTATATGTGTCAGGTGTTGTACAAGATATCTTGGTTGTGTTAGTTCTATTTATGCAGGTATATGTGTCAGGTGTTGTACAAGATATCTTGGTTGTGTTAGTTCTATTTATGCAGGTATATGTGTCAGGTGTTGTACAAGATATCTTGGTTGTGTTAGTTCTATTTATGCAAGTATATGTGTCAGGTGTTGTACAAGATATCTTGGTTGTGTTAGTTCTATTTATGCAGGTATATGTGTCAGGTGTTGTACAAGATATCTTGGTTGTGTTAGTTCTATTTATGCAAGTATATGTGTCAGGTGTTGTACAAGATATCTTGGTTGTGTTAGTTCTATTTATGCAAGTATATGTGTCAGGTGTTGTACAAGATATCTTGGTTGTGTTAGTTCTATTTATGCAGGTATATGTGTCAGGTGTTGTACAAGATATCTTGGTTGTGTTAGTTCTATTTATGCAAGTATATGTGTCAGGTGTTGTACAAGATATCTTGGTTGTGTTAGTTCTATTTATGCAAGTATATGTGTCAGGTGTTGTACAAGATATCTTGGTTGTGTTAGTTCTATTTATGCAGGTATATGTGTCAGGTGTTGTACAAGATATCTTGGTTGTGTTAGTTCTATTTATGCAAGTATATGTGTCAGGTGTTGTACAAGATATCTTGGTTGTGTTAGTTCTATTTATGCAAGTATATGTGTCAGGTGTTGTACAAGATATCTTGGTTGTGTTAGTTCTATTTATGCAGGTATATGTGTCAGGTGTTGTACAAGATATCTTGGTTGTGTTAGTTCTATTTATGCAGGTATATGTGTCAGGTGTTGTACAATATATCTTGGTTGTGTTAGTTCTATTTATGCAAGTATATGTGTCAGGTGTTGTACAAGATATCTTGGTTGTGTTAGTTCTATTTATGCAGGTATATGTGTCAGGTGTTGTACAAGATATCTTGGTTGTGTTAGTTCTATTTATGCAAGTATATGTGTCAGGTGTTGTACAAGATATCTTGGTTGTGTTAGTTCTATTTATGCAAGTATATGTGTCAGGTGTTGTACAAGATATCTTGGTTGTGTTAGTTCTATTTATGCAGGTATATGTGTCAGGTGTTGTACAAGATATCTTGGTTGTGTTAGTTCTATTTATGCAAGTATATGTGTCAGGTGTTGTACAAGATATCTTGGTTGTGTTAGTTCTATTTATGCAAGTATATGTGTCAGGTGTTGTACAAGATATCTTGGTTGTGTTAGTTCTATTTATGCAGGTATATGTGTCAGGTGTTGTACAAGATATCTTGGTTGTGTTAGTTCTATTTATGCAAGTATATGTGTCAGGTGTTGTACAAGATATCTTGGTTGTGTTAGTTCTATTTATGCAAGTATATGTGTCAGGTGTTGTACAAGATATCTTGGTTGTGTTAGTTCTATTTATGCAGGTATATGTGTCAGGTGTTGTACAAGATATCTTGGTTGTGTTAGTGCTATTTATGCAGGTATATGTTTGTGACTTAACTTTTTGATTTAGGTGAGTGCAGACAATTTTTATATTTTTATGATGTTGTTGACAAATATAGGGGGGGGGGCCTTATGATTTTGTCTTGTGATTTTTCGGTTTCCATTTCTTCTTCTTGCTCTTTCTGTAAAGCTTGGAATGGGTTGGCTGTGAAAAATGCAGACTCTTCTATTATCTCATCATTGGTTTTTGAAGTACCAGGAGTGGCTTCAACTGATATAGTCGAATTTTTATTTCTTAAAGCCTGTTCCTTGGTAATCTTCCTTCTAGAACGCGTATTCTTCGAGGGCGACGTAGGTGGTGAGCTGCCAGCTGACCTGGATCCTTTACCACCGCTTGCCATTACCATATGGTAAAATCCTCCCATAAATTATTATAAGCACGCGTGCGTGAATAATAAAAAATGAACGAGGAAAAAATATAAATAGATATATTTTTTGCAAATAAAAAATATAGGCGCCAGCAGGAGCCTCGAACTCGGGCTGTTTAGTGCCAGACTCCAAGACGTTAGCCCTGAGCCAGAGAGATGATGCGGGAAGAGTATCTTGATCCCCGTGAAGGCCCCTAGTTTCTGAGCTAGCTAGGAGAGGAGGCAGCTAGTAGAGGGGGACTGTTCTGCAGAGACAGGAATAGCCCCCACCTCTCGCTCACCGTGAGGCAGGGCAGAGAGGTCATGCGGGATGAGTATCTTGATCCCCGTGAAGGCCCGTAGTTTCTGAGCTAGCTAGGAGAGGAGGCAGCTAGTTGAGGGGGCTGTTCTGCAGAGACAGGAATAGCCCCCACCTTACGCTCACCGTGAGGCAGGGCAGAGAGGTCATGCGGGAGGAGTATCTTGATCCTCGTGAAGGCCCCTAAGTTCTGAGCTAGCTAGGAGAGGAGGCAGCTAGTAGAGGGGGACTGTTCTGCAGAGGCAGGAATAGCCCCCACCTCTCGCTCACCGTGAGGCAGGGCAGAGAGGTCATGCGGGAGGAGTATCTTGATCCTCGTGAAGGCCCCTAAGTTCTGAGCTAGCTAGGAGAGGAGGCAGCTAGTAGAGGGGGACTGTTCTGCAGAGGCAGGAATAGCCCCCACCTCTCGCTCACCGTGAGGCAGGGCAGAGAGGTCATGCGGGAGGAGTATCTTGATCCCCGTGAAGGCCCGTAGTTTCTGAGCTAGCTAGGAGAGGAGGCAGCTAGTTGAGGGGGCTGTTCTGCAGAGACAGGAATAGCCCCCACCTTACGCTCACCGTGAGGCAGGGCAGAGAGGTCATGCGGGAGGAGTATCTTGATCCTCGTGAAGGCCCCTAAGTTCTGAGCTAGCTAGGAGAGGAGGCAGCTAGTAGAGGGGGACTGTTCTGCAGAGGCAGGAATAGCCCCCACCTCTCGCTCACCGTGAGGCAGGGCAGAGAGGTCATGCGGGATGAGTATCTTGATCCCCGTGAAGGCCCGTAGTTTCTGAGCTAGCTAGGAGAGGAGGCGGCTAGTAGAGGGGGGCTGTTCTGCAGAGACAGGAATAGCCCCCACCTTACGCTCACCGTGAGGCAGGGCAGAGAGGTCATGCGGGAGGAGTATCTTGATCCTCGTGAAGGCCCCTAAGTTCTGAGCTAGCTAGGAGAGGAGGCAGCTAGTAGAGGGGGACTGTTCTGCAGAGGCAGGAATAGCCCCCACCTCTCGCTCACCGTGAGGCAGGGCAGAGAGGTCATGCGGGATGAGTATCTTGATCCCCGTGAAGGCCCGTAGTTTCTGAGCTAGCTAGGAGAGGAGGCAGCTAGTAGAGGGGGACTGTTCTGCAGAGGCAGGAATAGCCCCCACCTCTCGCTCACCGTGAGGCAGGGCAGAGAGGTCATGCGGGAGGAGTATCTTGATCCTCGTGAAGGCCCCTAAGTTCTGAGCTAGCTAGGAGAGGAGGCAGCTAGTAGAGGGGGGCTGTTCTGCAGAGACAGGAATAGCCCCCACCTCTCGCTCACCGTGAGGCAGGGCAGAGAGGTCATGCGGGATGAGTATCTTGATCCCCGTGAAGGCCCGTAGTTTCTGAGCTAGCTAGGAGAGGAGGCAGCTAGTTGAGGGGGCTGTTCTGCAGAGACAGGAATAGCCCCCACCTCTCGCTCACCGTGAGGCAGGGCAGAGAGGTCATGCGGGAGGAGTATCTTGATCCTCGTGAAGGCCCCTAAGTTCTGAGCTAGCTAGGAGAGGAGGCAGCTAGTTGAGGGGGCTGTTCTGCAGAGACAGGAATAGCCCCCACCTCTCGCTCACCGTGAGGCAGGGCAGAGAGGTCATGCGGGAGGAGTATCTTGATCCCCGTGAAGGCCCGTAGTTTCTGAGCTAGCTAGGAGAGGAGGCAGCTAGTTGAGGGGGCTGTTCTGCAGAGACAGGAATAGCCCCCACCTCTCGCTCACCGTGAGGCAGGGCAGAGAGGTCATGCGGGAGGAGTATCTTGATCCCCGTGAAGGCCCGTAGTTTCTGAGCTAGCTAGGAGAGGAGGCAGCTAGTAGAGGGGGGCTGTTCTGCAGAGACAGGAATAGCCCCCACCTCTCGCTCACCGTGAGGCAGGGCAGAGAGGTCATGCGGGAGGAGTATCTTGATCCCCGTGAAGGCCCGTAGTTTCTGAGCTAGCTAGGAGAGGAGGCAGCTAGTAGAGGGGGGCTGTTCTGCAGAGGCAGGAATAGCCCCCACCTCTCGCTCACCGTGAGGCAGGGCAGAGAGGTCATGCGGGATGAGTATCTTGATCCCCGTGAAGGCCCGTAGTTTCTGAGCTAGCTAGGAGAGGAGGCAGCTAGTTGAGGGGGACTGTTCTGCAGAGGCAGGAATAGCCCCCACCTCTCGCTCACCGTGAGGCAGGGCAGAGAGGTCATGCGGGAGGAGTATCTTGATCCTCGTGAAGGCCCCTAAGTTCTGAGCTAGCTAGGAGAGGAGGCAGCTAGTAGAGGGGGGCTGTTCTGCAGAGACAGGAATAGCCCCCACCTCTCGCTCACCGTGAGGCAGGGCAGAGAAATCTCAATATATATTGCAACTTTACTCACTTATTTCAAGTGGTTTTTGTACAGGAATTCTGGGGAAAATTCACATAATGTACACTCAATTATTAACTAACCATTGGAGCAAGTTTAGTCTAATTAGAGGCTCAATGTAACACTGAACAATTGAACAATATCGGGAGCTACTAAAACACAACTTCACTGTTCAATGGCTGCCGCGCGACTTCTAAAATACTACTTTTATTCTTCAAGGAAATTAAATCTATTAAAGCGTTGGACAAACAGATAAAAAACCCCGTTATTAAAACGCAAAAATAAACATTTAACCGAGATCGCCCCATTAAAAATTCTAATTAGAAACTTTTTTGTAGAGAATGCAATAAGCATTCAAAAGGTCATCTTCCAATTTCCACGATTTCCCAACTGCTCTCCAGATAGTTTAGAAATTATATCTGTGAAATATTTATCAATATATAGAAATATTTTATTTTTAGTTTTTCCTCAAGTCCAAACTGAACCAAAATTTATCTATCTTAGATTAGATGAATTCTCAAACATCTGGAACAAGATTCAAATTCTAATCCTTTCTGAATACACAAACTGAAAACTAGTTTTAGAAAGGATTTGTATCAACGTTTGTCGTAAACGGTTACATATATCATCGATACAAATGCAAACTAAGGAATGTGAAAAAATGCATCTTTCATTGTCCATTTTTAATAATTTCTGCTGGACTTATTTACGGCGAATTCTTCAATCTTAGATCACTCTATTAAAGGGAAAGTATTCCACTATCAAAAGGTCAAATCTGCCGAATATTTGACTGTCCAAGACAAAGTTATGAATAAATACTTTTCCACTCTGAAAAGTGGTGATTTTCATATTCGATACTTTGCATTTGTAGCGACGATTTCGCTTTGAAAATGGTTTTATAATTTCCCTACGTGAAGAACCTATAAAACGAGCACCTGCAAGAATATGAAATGGAAAACTTAAGTGTTACTATTATTTTCGCGCTTTTAGACTAAACATTTTCGTTCTATATTTTATCAGAATCGGACCATTCTTGAGCAGGTAGGAGAGCGAACAGACAAACACACGCACACACACACACACACACACATATATATATATATATGTGTGTTTGTGTATGTGTAATTGTATTAGCACTTTCCTCCGAAGGAAAGTAGCTATTGAGGTTGGACTCATGACGGAACTTTTGAAAAATTTCTTCAAATCTTTATCGATCCTACCTAGTAGACACCGAAAATGACCCCCGTTAAAATTTATATATATATATATATATATATATATATATATATATATATATATATATATGCATATATAAATATATATGTGTCTGTTAACACGATAGCGGCCAGAGTTCTTGTTTTTTCGTCACGAAACTTGGTATATAGCGTTCAATTAGCAAACGATTGAACGAGTTCGTTAACCACCAAAGTCGGTCCACCGGAAGGGGGGGTTTACCCCGAATCCAAAACACTAATTTGACTATGTCAGCCGTAATATTTGTTATATTTCAACGAAACTTGGTATTCGTAGTGGTAATATAGAGAGAAAAGTGAGATATAAAAATGAACTAAATCGGTTCATTAGAAGGGGGGGGGGTTTACTCCGGACCCACAATACCAATTCGCCACTACCAGCCGTGATTTTTGGTATATTTCGACGAAACTCGGTATTCGTAGTGGTAATCTACAGGTAAATATGTGTTGTAAAAATAAACTAAATCGGTTCATTAGAAGGGGGGGTTTACTCTTGACCCACAATACCAATTCGCCACTACCAGCCGTGATTTTTGGTATATTTCGACGAAACTCGGTATTCGTAGTGGTAATCTACAGGTAAATATGTGTTGTAAAAATAAACTAAATCGGTTCATTAGAAGAGGGGGTTTACTCCAGACCCACAATACCAATTCGCCACTACCAGCCGTGATTTTTGGTATATTTCGACGAAACTCGGTATTCGTAGTGGTAATCTACAGGTAAATATGTGTTGTAAAAATAAACTAAATCGGTTCATTAGAAGGGGGGGTTTACTCCGGACCCACAATACCAATTCGCCACTACCAGCCGTGATTTTTGGTATATTTCGACGAAACTCGGTATTCGTAGTGGTAATCTACAGGTAAATATGTGTTGTAAAAATAAACTAAATCGGTTCATTAGAAGAGGGGGTTTACTCCGGACCCAAATTCCTAATATACTCATACCGGTCGTTATTTCTGCTGAATTGTAACGAAACGCGGTATTCGTCGTGGGTAACTCATGAGAAAGAAGTGTTGTAAAAATGAGCTGAATCGGTCAATCGGAAAGCGGGGGTTTAATTTGTAATATATTTCAATAGAAAAGCCCGTCAGACGTAGGTTCACAAAGCCGCCGCAAGGAGCGCTTTCTACCACTAGAGTGACTGTATCCTGTTCCTGCGTTAGATCAAAATACGATAATATGAGGTTTTTTGTATTTATTAGTATCGTATGCGTTAGTATCGTATAAATATTAATTTCAATATTTGTCAATATTTATACGATGGTAACATTACTCAAAAACAAATTGACTATGGTAAAATGCAAATTGTCTGTGGTAAAATGTCACTTGAAATGTAAACATCTCTTTGCTGTGCATCTATAATATTACTAAATCTAAAAGCCAAAAATTTCTATAAAATTACTAAAGTGTTGTGTGTTTGTGCCTTACTAAATATGCCTCCTATAAGGCGGCGGACATATTTAGGGAGAAGAACCCGAAATGCAACGCATCAAATTAATTATCGATCTAATCGTACTACCCAGGAACGTGAAGATCGCAATGAACGTGAAAGAATGAGGTTAAGACAGACTACAATAAAAAAGAAGTACTACAATAAAAATGAAACTTAATTTAGAATAAGTAAAAATAAAATGAAATATAATAAGTAGGTATCATAATAAGATATCTGACCTGACCCGGTGACCCAAATAGCAGAATAAATATTTAAAAAAATAAAAAATAAAGAATGGACTGTTAGGCGGTACGAAGTTCGCCGGGTCAGCTGGTAATAATATAAAATCTTAATACGATTAACATATGTTATATATTTGTTTTTAATTTGAGTTTGTTTTCTTTGCAGTTTTGCTACCTTTTATGCCATTTATTGTTGATCTTATTAAAAGACAGTATAATAACATGCTGTCATAGTATTACTAAGAGTAGAAGATATATTATATTCTTGGTGGAAGAAAAAGCAAAATTACAAATATTATATACATCACAAATTGTTGGGAGAATCTTATTGGTTATAATGTTATAATAAATCTATGAAATACAGTAATTTGTGTTTTTTATTTCTTACTAAATTAAAAAATCTATTTTCTCTATGGTCTATTCTTTCGATTTTTAGCGCGGTTCCTCCCTCCCTTCATAGGGAGGAACCCCGCTTATAAGGTTGATCTCATGAAACAATCCGGAAGTGCCAACTAGTTAGCGCGGTTCCTCCCTCCCTTCATAGGGAGGAACCCCGCTTATAAGGTTGATCTCATGAAACAATCCGGAAGTGCCAACTAGAAAATTTTGCGTTTCAGAACCCCAAGAGACCAGAAGTGTTAGAAATGGCTTTCTCTTCCTTCAATATCTGTGGCTCACCGATCTCTCTTAGACTCTAGCCACTGCTCAGAGCAGATGGGTGCTTGGCTAGGCCCCTCTCCCTATCTAGCGTCACCCATCCACTCTCTCCACCAAGGTGACTCAGAAGACAGTGGTCCAGAGATCTGCTGTAGTGACCAAGTGAAGTGTTAGCAATGGCTTTCTCCTCCTTCAATGTCCGTGGCTCACGGATCTTTCTTAGACTCTAGCCACTGGTCGGAGCAGAAGGGAGCTTGGCTAGGCCACTCTCCTTATCTATCGTCACCCATCCACTCTCTCCACTGAGGCGACTCAGAAGACAGTGGTCCAGAGATCTGTTGTAGTGACCAAGTGAAGTGTTAGCAATGGCTTTCTCCTCCTTCAATGTCTGTGGCTCACGGATCTTTCTTAGACTCTAGCCACTGCTCGGAGCAGAAGGGAGCTTGGCTAAGCCCCTCTCCCTATCTAGCGTCACCCATCCACTCTCTCCACCAAGGTGACTCAGAAGACAGTGGTCCAGAGATCTCCTGTAGTGACCAAGTGAAGTGTTAGCAATGGCTTTCTCCTCCTTCAATGTCTGGGGCTCACCGATCTCTCGTAGACTCTAGCCACTGGTCGGAGCAGAAGGGAGCTTGGCTAGGCCCCTCTCCCTATCTAGAGTACCCATCCATTCTCTCCACCGAGGTGACTCAGAAGACAGTGGTCCAGAGATCTGTTGTAGTGACCAAGTGAAGTGTTAGCAATGGCTTTCTCCTCCTTCAATGTCTGTGGCTCACGGATCTTTCTTAGACTCTAGCCACTGGTCGGAGCTGAAGGGAGCTTGGCTAGGCCACTCTCCTTATCTAGCGTCACACATCCACTCTCTCCACCGAGGCGACTAAGAAGACAGTGGTCCAGATATCTGCTGTAGTGACCAAGTGAAGTGTTAGCAATGGCTTTCTCTTCCTTCAATGTCTGTGGCTCACCGATCTCTCTTAGACTCTACCCACTGGTCGGAGCAGAAGGGAGCTTGGCTAGGCCCCTCTCCCTATCTAGCGTCACCCATCCCCTCCCTCCACCGAGGTAACTCAGAAGACAGTGGTCCAGAGATCTGCTGTAGTGACCAAGTGAAGTGTTAGCAATGGCTTTCTCCTCCTTCAATGTCTCTGGCTCACCGATCTTTCTTAGACTCTAGCCACTGCTCGGAGCAGAAGGGAGCTTGGCTAAGCCCCTCTCCCTATCTAGCGTCACCCATCCACTCTCTCCACCAAGGTGACTCAGAAGACAGTGGTCCAGAGATCTGCTGTAGTGACCAAGTGAAGTGTTAGCAATGGCTTTCTCCTACTTCAATGTCTGTGGCTCACCGATCTCTCTTAGACTCTAGCCACTGCTCGGAGCAGAAGGGAGCTTGGCTAGGCCCCTCTCCCTATTTAGCGTCACCCATCCACTCTCTCCACTAAGGTGACTCAGAAGATAGTGGTCCAGAGATCTCCTGTAGTGACCAAGTGAAGTGTTAGCAATGGCTTTCTCCTCCTTCAATGTCTGTGGCTCACGGATCTTTCTTAGACTCTAGCCACTGGTCGGAGCAGAAGGGAGCTTGGCTAGGCCACTCTCCTTATCTATCGTCACCCATCCACTCTCTCCAACGAGGCGACTCAGAAGACAGTGGTCCAGAGATCTGTTGTAGTGACCAAGTGAAGTGTTAGCAATGGCTTTCTCCTCCTTCAATGTCTGTGGCTCACGGATCTTTCTTAGACTCTAGCCACTGGTCGGAGCAGAAGGGAGCTTGGCTAGGCCACTCTCCTTATCTAGCGTCACCCATCCACTCTCTCCACCGAGGCGACTCAGAAGACAGTGGTCCAGAGATCTGTTGTAGTGACCAAGTGAAGTGTTAGCAATGGCTTTCTCCTCTTCAATGTCTGTGGCTCACCAATCTCTCTTAGACTCCAGCCCCTGGTCGGAGCAGAAGGGAGCTTTGCTAGGCCCCTCTCCCTATCTAGCGTCACACATCCACTCTCTCCACCGAGGTGACTCAGAAGACAGTGGTCCAGAGATCTGCTGTAGTGACCAAGTGACGTGTTAGCAATGGCTTTCTCCTCCTTCAATGTCTGTGGCTCACGGATCTTTCTTAGACTCTAACCACTGGTCGGAGGAGAAGGGAGCTTGGCTAGGCCACTCTCGCTATCTAGCGTCACCCATCCACTCTCTCCACCGAGACAACTCAGAAGACAGTGGCCTAGAGATCTGCTGTAGTGACCAAGTGAAGTGTTAGCAATGGCTTTCTCGTCCTTGAATGTCTGTTGCTCACCGATCTCTCTTAGACTCCAGCCACTGGTCGGAGCAGAAGGGAGCTTGGCTAGGCCCCTCTCCCTATCTAGCGTCACCCATCCTCTCTCTCCGCCGAGGCGACTCAGAAGACAGTGGCCTAGAGATCTGCTGTAGTGACCAAGAGAATTGTTAGCAATGGCTTTCTCTTCCTTCAATGTCTGTGGCTCACCGATCTCCGTTAGACTCTAGCCACTGGTCTGAGCAGAAGGGAGCTTGGCTAGGCCCCTCTCCCTATCTATCGTCACCCATCCATTCTCTCCACCGAGGCGACTCAGAAGACAGTGGCCTAGAGATCTGCTGTAGTGACAAAGTGAAGTGTAAGAAATGGCTTTCTCTTCCTTCAATATCTGTGGCTCACCGATCTCTCTTAGACTCTAGCCACTGCTCGGAGCAGAAGGGAGCTTGGCTAAGGCCATCTCCCTATCTAGCGTCACCCATCCACTCTCTCCACCAAGGTGACTCAGAAGACAGTGGTCCAGAGATCTGCTGTAGTGACCAAGTGAAGTTTTAGCAATGGCTTTCTCCTCCTTCAATGTCTGTGGCTCACGGATCTTTCTTAGACTCTAGCCACTGGTCGGGGCAGAAGGGAGCTTGGCTAGGCCACTCTCCTTATCTATCGTCACCCATCCACTCTCTCCACCGAGGCGACTCAGAAGACAGTGGTCCAGAGATCTGTTGTAGTGACCAAGTGAATTGTTAGCAATGGCTTTCTCCTCCTTCAATGTCTGTGGCTCACGGATCTTTCTTAGACTCTAGCCACTGGTCGGAGCTGAAGGGAGCTTGGCTAGGCCACTCTTCTTATCTAGCGTCACACATCCACTCTCTCCACCGAGGCGACTAAGAAGACAGTGGTCCAGATATCTGTTGTAGTGACCAAGTGAAGTGTTAGCAATGGCTTTCTCTTCCTTCAATGTCTGTGGCTCACCGATCTCTCTTAGACTCTACCCACTGGTCGGAGCAGAAGGGAGCTTGGCTAGGCCCCTCTCCCTATCTAGCGTCACCCATCCACTCTCTCCACCAAGGTGACTCAGAAGACAGTGGTCCAGAGATCTGCTGTAGTGACCAAGTGAAGTGTTAGCAATGGCTTTCTCCTCCTTCAATGTCTGTGGCTCACGGATCTTTCTTAGACTCTAGCCACTGGTCGGAGCAGAAGGGAGCTTGGCTAGGCCACTCTCCTTATCTATCGTCACCCATCCACTCTCTCCAACGAGGCGACTCAGAAGACAGTGGTCCAGAGATCTGTTGTAGTGACCAAGTGAAGTGTTAGCAATGGCTTTCTCCTCCTTCAATGTCTGTGGCTCACGGATCTTTCTTAGACTCTAGCCACTGGTCGGAGCAGAAGAGAGCTTGGCTAGGCCACTCTCCTTATCTAGCGTCACCCATCCACTCTCTCCACCGAGGCGACTCAGAAGACAGTGGTCCAGAGATCTGTTGTAGTGACCAAGTGAAGTGTTAGCAATGGCTTTCTCCTCTTCAATGTCTGTGGCTCACCAATCTCTCTTAGACTCCAGCCCCTGGTCGGAGCAGAAGGGAGCTTTGCTAGGCCCCTCTCCCTATCTAGCGTCACACATCCACTCTCTCCACCGAGGTGACTCAGAAGACAGTGGTCCAGAGATCTGCTGTAGTGACCAAGTGACGTGTTAGCAATGGCTTTCTCCTCCTTCAATGTCTGTGGCTCATGGATCTTTCTTAGACTCTAACCACTGGTCGGAGGAGAAGGGAGCTTGGCTAGGCCACTCTCGCTATCTAGCGTCACCCTTCCACTCTCTCCACCGAGGCGACTCAGAAGACAGTGGCCTAGAGATCTGCTGTAGTGACCAAGTGAAGTGTTAGCAATGGCTTTCTCGTCCTTGAATGTCTGTGGCTCACCGATCTCTCTTAGACTCCAGCCACTGGTCGGAGCAGAAGGGAGCTTGGCTAGGCCCCTCTCCCTATCTAGCGTCACCCATCCACTCTCTCCGCCGAGGCGACTCAGAAGACAGTGGCCTAGAGGTCTGCTGTAGTGACCAAGAGAAGTGTTAGCAATGGCTTTCTCTTCCTTCAATGTCTGTGGCTCACCGATCTCCCTTAGACTCTAGCCACTGGTCTGAGCAGAAGGGAGCTTGGCTAGGCCCCTCTCCCTATCTAGCGTCACCCATCCATTCTCTCCACCGAGGCGACTCAGAAGACAGTGGTCCAGAGATCTGCTGTAGTGACCAAGTGAAGTGTTTGCAATGGCTTTCTCCTCCTTCAATGTCTGTGGCTCACCAATCTCTCTTAGACTCTAGCCACTGCTCGGAGCAGAAGGGAGCTTGGCTAGGCCCCTCTCACTATTTAGCGTCACCCATCCACTCTCTCCACCAAGGTGACTCAGAAGACAGTGGTCCAGAGATTTGCTGTAGTGACCAAGTGAAGTGTTAGCAATGGCTTTCTCCTCCTTCAATGTGTGTGGCTGATGGATCTTTCTTAGACTCTAGCCACTGGTCGGAGCAGAAGGGAGCTTGGCTAGGCCACTCTCCTTATCTATCGTCACCCGTCCACTCTCTCCACCGAGGCGACTCAGAAGACAGTGGTCCAGAGATCTGTTGTAGTGACCAAGTGAGGTGTTAGCAATGGCTTTCTCCTCCTTCAATGTCTGTGGCTCACGGATCTTTCTTAGACTCTAGCCACTGGTCGGAGCTGAAGGGAGCTTGGCTAGGCCACTCTCCTTATCTAGCGTCACACATCCACTCTCTCCACCGAGGCGACTAAGAAGACAGTGGTCCAGATATCTGCTGTAGTGACCAAGTGAAGTGTTAGCAATGGCTTTCTCTTCCTTCAATGTCTGTGGCTCACCGATCTCTCTTAGACTCTACCCACTGGTCGGAGCAGAAGGGAGCTTGGCTAAGCCCCTCTCCCTATCTAGCGTCACCCATCCCCTCCCTCCACCGAGGTAACTCAGAAGACAGTGGTCCAGAGATCTGCTGTAGTGACCAAGTGAAGTGTTAGCAATGGCTTTCTCCTCCTTCAATGTCTCTGGCTCACCGATCTTTCTTAGACTCTAGCCACTGCTCGGAGCAGAAGGGAGCTTGGCTAAGCCCCTCTCCCTATCTAGCGTCACCCATCCACTCTCTCCACCAAGGTGACTCAGAAGACAGTGGTCCAGAGATCTGCTGTAGTGACCAAGTGAAGTGTTAGCAATGGCTTTCTCCTACTTCAATGTCTGTGGCTCACCGATCTCTCTTAGACTCTAGCCACTGCTCGGAGCAGAAGGGAGCTTGGCTAGGCCCCTCTCCCTATTTAGCGTCACCCATCCACTCTCTCCACTAAAGTGACTCAGAAGATAGTGGTCCAGAGATCTGTTGTAGTGACCAAGTGAAGTGTTAGCAATGGCTTTCTCCTCTTCAATGACTGTGGCTCACCAATCTCTCTTAGACTCCAGCCCCTGGTCGGAGCAGAAGGGAGCTTTGCTAGGCCCCTCTCCCTATCTATCGTCACACATCCACTCTCTCCACCGAGGCGACTCAGAAGACAGTGGTCCAGAGATCTGTTGTAGTGACCAAGTAAAGTGTTAGCAATGGCTTTCTCCTCCTTCAATGTCTGTGGCTCACGGATCTTTCTTAGACTCTAGCCACTGGTCGGAGCTGAAGGGAGCTTGGCTAGGCCACTCTTCTTATCTAGCGTCACACATCCACTCTCTCCACCGAGGCGACTAAGAAGACAGTGGTCCAGATATCTGTTGTAGTGACCAAGTGAAGTGTTAGCAATGGCATTCTCTTCCTTCAATGTCTGTGGCTCACCGATCTCTCTTAGACTCTACCCACTGGTCGGAGCAGAAGGGAGCTTGGCTAGGCCCCTCTCCCTATCTAGCGTCACCCAACCCCTCCCTCCACCGAGGTAACTCAGAAGACAGTGGTCCAGAGATCTGCTGTAGTGACCAAGTGAAGTGTTAGCAATGGCTTTCTCCTCCTTCAATGTCTGTGGCTTACCGATCTTTCTTAGACTCTAGCCACTGCTCGAAGCAGAAGGGAGCTTGGCTAAGCCCCTCTCCCTATCTAGCGTCACCCATCCACTCTCTCCACCAAGGTGACTCAGAAGACAGTGGTCCAGAGATCTGCTGTAGTGACCAAGTGAAGTGTTAGCAATGGCTTTCTCCTACTTCAATGTCTGTGGCTCACCGATCTCTCTTAGACTCTAGCCACTGCTCGGAGCAGAAGGGAGCTTGGCTAGGCCCCTCTCCCTATTTAGCGTCACCCATCCACTCTCTCCACTAAGGTGACTCAGAAGATAGTGGTCCAGAGATCTCCTGTAGTGACCAAGTGAAGTGTTAGCAATGGCTTTCTCCTCCTTCAATGTCTGTGGCTCACGGATCTTTCTTAGACTCTAGCCACTGGTCGGAGCAGAAGGGAGCTTTGCTAGGCCCCTCTCCCTATCTAGCGTCACACATCCACTCTCTCCACCGAGGTGACTCAGAAGACAGTGGTCCAGAGATCTGCTGTAGTGACCAAGTGACGTGTTAGCAATGGCTTTCTCCTCCTTCAATTTCTGTGGGTCACGGATCTTTCTTAGACTCTAGCCACTGGTCGGAGCAGAAGGGAGCTTGGCTAGGCCACTCTCCTTATCTATCGTCACCCTTCCACTCTCTCCACCGAGGCGACTCAGAAGACAGTGGCCTAGAGATCTGCTGTAGTGACCAAGTGAAGTGTTAGCAATGGCTTTCTCGTCCTTGAATGTCTGTGGCTCACCGATCTCTCTTAGACTCCAGCCACTGGTCGGAGCAGAAGGGAGCTTGGCTAGGCCCCTCTCCCTATCTAGCGTCACCCATCCACTCTCTCCGCCGAGGCGACTCAGAAGACAGTGGCCTAGAGGTCTGCTGTAGTGACCAAGAGAAGTGTTAGCAATGGCTTTCTCTTCCTTCAATGTCTGTGGCTCACCGATCTCCCTTAGACTCTAGCCACTGGTCTGAGCAGAAGGGAGCTTGGCTAGGCCCCTCTCCCTATCTAGCGTCACCCATCCATTCTCTCCACCGAGGCGACTCAGAAGACAGTGGTCCAGAGATCTGCTGTAGTGACCAAGTGAAGTGTTAGCAATGGCTTTCTCCTCCTTCAATGTCTGTGGTTCACCGATCTCTCTTAGACTCTAGCCACTGGTCGAAGCAGAAGGGAGCTTGGCTAGGCCTCTCTCCCTATCTAGCGTCACCCATCCACTCTCTCCACCGAGGTGACTCAGAAGACAGTGGTCCAGAGATCTGTTGTAGTGACCAAGTGAAGTGTTAGCAATGGCTTTCTCCTCCTTCAATGTCTGTGGCTCACCGATCTCTCTTAGACTCTAGCCACTGCTCGGAGCAGAAGGGAGCTTGGCTAGGCCCCTCTCACTATTTAGCGTCACCCATCCACTCTCTCCACCAAGGTGACTCAGAAGACAATGGTCCAGAGATTTGCTGTAGTGACCAAGTGAAGTGTTAGCAATGGCTTTCTCCTCCTTCAATGTGTGTGGCTCATGGATCTTTCTTAGACTCTAGCCACTGGTCGGAGCAGAAGGGAGCTTGGCTAGGCCACTCTCCTTATCTATCGTCACCCGTCCACTCTCTCCACCGAGGCGACTCAGAAGACAGTGGTCCAGAGATCTGTTGTAGTGACCAAGTGAAGTGTTAGCAATGGCTTTCTCCTCCTTCAATGTCTGTGGCTCACGGATCTTTCTTAGACTCTAGCCATTGGTCGGAGCAGAAGGGAGCTTGGCTAGGCCCCTCTCCCTATCTAGCGTCACACATCCACTCTCTCCACCGAGGCGACTAAGAAGACAGTGGTCCAGATATCTGCTGTAGTGACTAAGTGAAGTGTTAGCGATGGCTTTCTCTTCCTTCAATGTCTGTGGCTCACCGATCTCTCTTAGACTCTAGCCACTGGTCGGAGCAGAAGGGAGCTTGGCTAGGCCCCTCTCCCTATCTAGCGTCACCCATCCCCACCCTCCACCGAGGTAACTCAGAAGACAGTGGCCCAGAGATCTGATATAGTGACCAAGTGAAGTGTTAGAAATGGCTTTCTCTTCCTTCAATATCTGTGGCTCACCGATCTCTCTTAGACTCTAGCCACTGGTCGAAGCAGAAGGGAGATTGGCTAGGCCTCTCTCCCTATCTAGCGTCACGCATCCACTCTCTCCACCGAGGGACTCAGAAGACAGTGGTCCAGAGATCTGCTGTAGTGACCAAGTGAAGTGTTAGCAATGGCTTTCTCCTCCTTCAATGTCTGTGGCTCACCGATCTCTCTTAGACTCTAGCCACTGCTCGGAGCAGAAGGGGGCTTGGCTAGGCCCCTCTCCCTATTTAGCGTCACCCATCCACTCTCTCCACTAAGGTGACTCAGAAGATAGTGGTCCAGAGATCTCCTGTAGTGACCAAGTGAAGTGTTAGCAATGGCTTTCTCCTCTTCAATGTCTGTGGCTCACCAATCTCTCTTAGACTCCAGCCCCTGGTCGGAGGAGAAGGGAGCTTGGCTAGGCCACTCTCGCTATCTAGCGTCACCCATCCACTCTCTCCACCGAGGCGACTCAGAAGACAGTGGCCTAGAGATCTGCTGTAGTGACCAAGTGAAGTGTTAGCAATGGCTTTCTCGTCCTTGAATGTCTGTGGCTCACCGATCTCTCTTAGACTCCAGCCACTGGTCGGAGCAGAAGGGAGCTTGGCTAGGCCCCTCTCCCTATCTAGCGTCACCCATCCACTCTCTCCGCCGAGGCGACTCAGAACACAGTGGCCTAGAGGTCTGCTGTAGTGACCAAGAGAAGTGTTAGCAATGGCTTTCTCTTCCTTCAATGTCTGTGGCTCACCGATCTCCCTTAGAGTCTAGCCACTGGTCTGAGCAGAAGGGAGCTTGGCTAGGCCCCTCTTCCTATCTAGCGTCACCCATCCATTCTCTCCACCGAGGCGACTCAGAAGACAGTGGTCCAGAGATCTGCTGTAGTGACCAAGTGAAGTGTTAGCAATGGCTTTCTCCTCCTTCAATGTCTGTCGTTCACCGATCTCTCTTAGACTCTAGCCACTGGTCGAAGCAGAAGGGAGCTTGGCTAGGCCTCTCTCCCTATCTAGCGTCACCCATCCACTCTCTCCACCGAGGTGACTCAGAAGACAGTGGTCCAGAGATCTGTTGTAGTGACCAAGTGAAGTGTTAGCAATGGCTTTCTCCTCCTTCAATGTGTGTGGCTCATGGATCTTTCTTAGACTCTAGCCACTGGTCTGAGCAGAAGGGAGCTTGGCTAGGCCACTCTCCTTATCTATCGTCACCCATCCACTCTCTCCACCGAGGCGACTCAGAAGACAGTGGTCCAGAGATCTGTTGTAGTGACCAAGTGAAGTGTTAGCAATGGCTTTCTCCTCCTTCAATGTCTGTGGCTCACGGATCTTTCTTAGACTCTAGCCACTGGTCGAAGCAGAAGGGAGCTTGGCTAAGCCCCTCTCCCTATCTAGCGTCACACATCCACTCTCTCCACCGAGGCGACTAAGAAGACAGTGGTCCAGATATCTGCTGTAGTGACTAAGTGAAGTGTTAGCGATGGCTTTCTCTTCCTTCAATGTCTGTGGCTCACCGATCTCTCTTAGACTCTACCCACTGGTCGGAGCAGAAGGGAGCTTGGCTAAGCCCCTCTCCCTATCTAGCGTCACCCATCCCCTCCCTCCACCGAGGTAACTCAGAAGACAGTGGCCCAGAGATCTGATATAGTGACCAAGTGAAGTGTTAGAAATGGCTTTCTCTTCCTTCAATATCTGTGGCTCACCGATCTCTCTTAGACTCTAGCCACTGGTCGAAGCAGAAGGGAGATTGGCTAGGCCTCTCTCCCAATCTAGCGTCACGCATCCACTCTCTCCACCGAGGGACTCAGAAGACAGTGGTCCAGAGATCTGCTGTAGTGACCAAGTGAAGTGTTAGCAATGGCTTTCTCCTCCTTCAATGTCTGTGGCTCACCGATCTCTCTTAGACTCTAGCCACTGCTCGGAGCAGAAGGGGGCTTGGCTAGGCCCCTCTCCCTATTTAGCGTCACCCATCCACTCTCTCCACGAAGGTGACTCAGAAGATAGTGGTCCAGAGATCTCCTGTAGTGACCAAGTGAAGTGTTAGCAATGGCTTTCTCCTCTTCAATGTCTGTGGCTCACCAATCTCTCTTAGACTGCAGCCCCTGGTCGGAGCAGAAGGGAGCTTTGCTAGGCCACTCTCCCTATCTAGCGTCACACATCCACTCTCTCCACCGAGGTGACTCAGAAGACAGTGGTCCAGAGATCTGTTGTAGTGACCAAGTGAAGTGTTAGCAATGGCTTTCTCCTCCTCCAATGTCTGTGGCTCACCGATCTCTCTTAGACTCTAGCCACTGCTCGGAGCAGAAGGGAGCTTGGCTAAGCCCCTCTCCCTATCTAGCGTCACCCATCCACTCTCTCCACCAAGGTGACTCAGAAGACAGTGGTCCAGAGATTTGCTGTAGTGACCAAGTGAAGTGTTAGCAATGGCTTTCTCCTCCTTCAATGTGTGTGGCTCATGGATCTTTCTTAGACTCTAGCCACTGGTCGGAGCAGAAGGGAGCTTGGCTAGGCCACTCTCCTTATCTATCGTCACCCATCCACTCTCTCCACCGAGGCGACTCAGAAGACAGTGGTCCAGAGATCTGTTGTAGTGACCAAGTGAAGTGTTAGCAATGGCTTTCTCCTCCTTCAATGTCTGTGGCTCACGGATCTTTCTTAGACTCTAGCCACTGGTCGGAGCAGAAGGGAGCTTGGCTAAGCCCCTCTCCCTATCTAGCGTCACACATCCACTCTCTCCACCGAGGCGACTCAGAAGACAGTGGTCCAGAGATCTGCTGTAGTGACCAAGTGAAGTGTTAGCAATGGCTTTCTCCTCCTTCAATGTCTGTGGTTCACCGATCTCTCTTAGACTCTAGCCACTGGTCGAAGCAGAAGGGAGCTTGGCTAGGCCTCTCTCCCTATCTAGCGTCACCCATCCACTCTCTCCACCGAGGTGACTCAGAAGACAGTGGTCCAGAGATCTGTTGTAGTGACCAAGTGAAGTGTTAGCAATGGCTTTCTCCTCCTTCAATGTCTGTGGCTCACCGATCTCTCTTAGACTCTAGCCACTGCTCGGAGCAGAAGGGAGCTTGGCTAGGCCCCTCTCACTATTTAGCGTCACCCATCCACTCTCTCCACCAAGGTGACTCAGAAGACAATGGTCCAGAGATTTGCTGTAGTGACCAAGTGAAGTGTTAGCAATGGCTTTCTCCTCCTTCAATGTGTGTGGCTCATGGATCTTTCTTAGACTCTAGCCACTGGTCGGAGCAGAAGGGAGCTTGGCTAGGCCACTCTCCTTATCTATCGTCACCCGTCCACTCTCTCCACCGAGGCGACTCAGAAGACAGTGGTCCAGAGATCTGTTGTAGTGACCAAGTGAAGTGTTAGCAATGGCTTTCTCCTCCTTCAATGTCTGTGGCTCACGGATCTTTCTTAGACTCTAGCCATTGGTCGGAGCAGAAGGGAGCTTGGCTAGGCCCCTCTCCCTATCTAGCGTCACACATCCACTCTCTCCACCGAGGCGACTAAGAAGACAGTGGTCCAGATATCTGCTGTAGTGACTAAGTGAAGTGTTAGCGATGGCTTTCTCTTCCTTCAATGTCTGTGGCTCACCGATCTCTCTTAGACTCTAGCCACTGGTCGGAGCAGAAGGGAGCTTGGCTAGGCCCCTCTCCCTATCTAGCGTCACCCATCCCCTCCCTCCACCGAGGTAACTCAGAAGACAGTGGCCCAGAGATCTGATATAGTGACCAAGTGAAGTGTTAGAAATGGCTTTCTCTTCCTTCAATATCTGTGGCTCACCGATCTCTCTTAGACTCTAGCCACTGGTCGAAGCAGAAGGGAGATTGGCTAGGCCTCTCTCCCTATCTAGCGTCACGCATCCACTCTCTCCACCGAGGGACTCAGAAGACAGTGGTCCAGAGATCTGCTGTAGTGACCAAGTGAAGTGTTAGCAATGGCTTTCTCCTCCTTCAATGTCTGTGGCTCACCGATCTCTCTTAGACTCTAGCCACTGCTCGGAGCAGAAGGGGGCTTGGCTAGGCCCCTCTCCCTATTTAGCGTCACCCATCCACTCTCTCCACTAAGGTGACTCAGAAGATAGTGGTCCAGAGATCTCCTGTAGTGACCAAGTGAAGTGTTAGCAATGGCTTTCTCCTCTTCAATGTCTGTGGCTCACCAATCTCTCTTAGACTCCAGCCCCTGGTCGGAGGAGAAGGGAGCTTGGCTAGGCCACTCTCGCTATCTAGCGTCACCCATCCACTCTCTCCACCGAGGCGACTCAGAAGACAGTGGCCTAGAGATCTGCTGTAGTGACCAAGTGAAGTGTTAGCAATGGCTTTCTCGTCCTTGAATGTCTGTGGCTCACCGATCTCTCTTAGACTCCAGCCACTGGTCGGAGCAGAAGGGAGCTTGGCTAGGCCCCTCTCCCTATCTAGCGTCACCCATCCACTCTCTCCGCCGAGGCGACTCAGAACACAGTGGCCTAGAGGTCTGCTGTAGTGACCAAGAGAAGTGTTAGCAATGGCTTTCTCTTCCTTCAATGTCTGTGGCTCACCGATCTCCCTTAGAGTCTAGCCACTGGTCTGAGCAGAAGGGAGCTTGGCTAGGCCCCTCTTCCTATCTAGCGTCACCCATCCATTCTCTCCACCGAGGCGACTCAGAAGACAGTGGTCCAGAGATCTGCTGTAGTGACCAAGTGAAGTGTTAGCAATGGCTTTCTCCTCCTTCAATGTCTGTCGTTCACCGATCTCTCTTAGACTCTAGCCACTGGTCGAAGCAGAAGGGAGCTTGGCTAGGCCTCTCTCCCTATCTAGCGTCACCCATCCACTCTCTCCACCGAGGTGACTCAGAAGACAGTGGTCCAGAGATCTGTTGTAGTGACCAAGTGAAGTGTTAGCAATGGCTTTCTCCTCCTTCAATGTGTGTGGCTCATGGATCTTTCTTAGACTCTAGCCACTGGTCTGAGCAGAAGGGAGCTTGGCTAGGCCACTCTCCTTATCTATCGTCACCCATCCACTCTCTCCACCGAGGCGACTCAGAAGACAGTGGTCCAGAGATCTGTTGTAGTGACCAAGTGAAGTGTTAGCAATGGCTTTCTCCTCCTTCAATGTCTGTGGCTCACGGATCTTTCTTAGACTCTAGCCACTGGTCGAAGCAGAAGGGAGCTTGGCTAGGCCCCTCTCCCTATCTAGCGTCACACATCCACTCTCTCCACCGAGGCGACTAAGAAGACAGTGGTCCAGATATCTGCTGTAGTGACTAAGTGAAGTGTTAGCGATGGCTTTCTCTTCCTTCAATGTCTGTGGCTCACCGATCTCTCTTAGACTCTACCCACTGGTCGGAGCAGAAGGGAGCTTGGCTAAGCCCCTCTCCCTATCTAGCGTCACCCATCCCCTCCCTCCACCGAGGTAACTCAGAAGACAGTGGCCCAGAGATCTGATATAGTGACCAAGTGAAGTGTTAGAAATGGCTTTCTCTTCCTTCAATATCTGTGGCTCACCGATCTCTCTTAGACTCTAGCCACTGGTCGAAGCAGAAGGGAGATTGGCTAGGCCTCTCTCCCAATCTAGCGTCACGCATCCACTCTCTCCACCGAGGGACTCAGAAGACAGTGGTCCAGAGATCTGCTGTAGTGACCAAGTGAAGTGTTAGCAATGGCTTTCTCCTCCTTCAATGTCTGTGGCTCACCGATCTCTCTTAGACTCTAGCCACTGCTCGGAGCAGAAGGGGGCTTGGCTAGGCCCCTCTCCCTATTTAGCGTCACCCATCCACTCTCTCCACTAAGGTGACTCAGAAGATAGTGGTCCAGAGATCTCCTGTAGAGACCAAGTGAAGTGTTAGCAATGGCTTTCTCCTCTTCAATGTCTGTGGCTCACCAATCTCTCTTAGACTGCAGCCCCTGGTCGGAGCAGAAGGGAGCTTTGCTAGGCCACTCTCCCTATCTAGCGTCACACATCCACTCTCTCCACCGAGGTGACTCAGAAGACAGTGGTCCAGAGATCTGTTGTAGTGACCAAGTGAAGTGTTAGCAATGGCTTTCTCCTCCTCCAATGTCTGTGGCTCACCGATCTCTCTTAGACTCTAGCCACTGCTCGGAGCAGAAGGGAGCTTGGCTAAGCCCCTCTCCCTATCTAGCGTCACCCATCCACTCTCTCCACCAAGGTGACTCAGAAGACAGTGGTCCAGAGATTTGCTGTAGTGACCAAGTGAAGTGTTAGCAATGGCTTTCTCCTCCTTCAATGTGTGTGGCTCATGGATCTTTCTTAGACTCTAGCCACTGGTCGGAGCAGAAGGGAGCTTGGCTAGGCCACTCTCCTTATCTATCGTCACCCATCCACTCTCTCCACCGAGGCGACTCAGAAGACAGTGGTCCAGAGATCTGTTGTAGTGACCAAGTGAAGTGTTAGCAATGGCTTTCTCCTCCTTCAATGTCTGTGGCTCACGGATCTTTCTTAGACTCTAGCCACTGGTCGGAGCAGAAGGGAGCTTGGCTAAGCCCCTCTCCCTATCTAGCGTCACACATCCACTCTCTCCACCGAGGCGACTAAGAAGACAGTGGTCCAGATATCTGCTGTAGTGACTAAGTGAAGTGTTAGCAATGGCTTTCTCTTCCTTCAATGTCTGTGGCTCACCGATCTCTCTTAGACTCTACGCACTGGTCGGAGCAGAAGGGAGCTTGGCTAGGCCCCTCTCCCTATCTAGCGTCACCCATCCCCTCCCTCCACCGAGGTAACTCAGAAGACAGTGGCCCAGAGATCTGATATAGTTACCAAGTGAAGTGTTAGAAATGGCTTTCTCTTCCTTCAATATCTGTGGCTCACCGATCTCTCTTAGACTCTAGCCACTGGTCGAAGCAGAAGGGAGATTGGCTAAGCCTCTCTCCCTATCTAGCGTCACGCATCCACTCTCTCCACCGAGGGACTCAGAAGACAGTGGTCCAGAGATCTGCTGTAGTGACCAAGTGAAGTGTTAGCAATGGCTTTCTCCTCCTTCAATGTCTGTGGCTCACCGATCTCTCTTAGACTCTAGCCACTGCTCGGAGCAGAAGGGGGCTTGGCTAGGCCCCTCTCCCTATTTAGCGTCACCCATCCACTCTCTCCACTAAGGTGACTCAGAAGAGAGTGGTCCAGAGATCTCCTGTAGTGACCAAGTGAAGTGTTAGCAATGGCTTTCTCCTCTTCAATGTCTGTGGCTCACCAATCTCTCTTAGACTCCAGCCCCTGGTCGGAGCAGAAGGGAGCTTTGCTAGGCCACTCTCCCTATCTAGCGTCACACATCCACTCTCTCCACCGAGGTGACTCAGAAGACAGTGGTCCAGAGATCTGCTGTAGTGACCAAGTGAAGTGTTAGCAATGGCTTTCTCCTCCTTCAATGTCTGTGGCTCACGGATCTTTCTTAGACTCTAACCACTGGTCGGAGGAGAAGGGAGTTTGGCTAGGCCACTCTCGCTATCTAGCGTCACCCATCCACTCTCTCCACCGAGACAACTGAGAAGACAGTGGCCTAGAGATCTGCTGTAGTGACCAAGTGAAGTGTTAGCAATGGCTTTCTCCTCTTCAATGTCTGTGGCTCACCGATCTCTTTTAGACTCCAGCCACTGGTCGGAGCAGAAGGGAGCTTGGCTAAGCCCCTCTCCCTATCTAGCGTCACCCATCCACTCTCTCCGCCGAGGCGACTTAGAAGACAGTGGCCTAGAGATCTGCTGTAGTGACCAAGAGAAGTGTTAGCAATGGCTTTCTCCTCTTCAATGTCTGTGGCTCACCGATCTCCCTTAGACTCTAGCCACTGGTCTGAGCAGAAGGGAGCTTGGCTAGGCCCCTCTCCCTATCTAGCGTCACCCATCCATTCTCTCCACCGAGGCGACTCAGAAGACAGTGGTCCAGAGATCTGCTGTAGTGACCAAGTGAAGTGTTAGCAATGGCTTTCTCCTCCTTCAATGTCTGTGGCTCACCGATCTCTCTTAGACTCTAGCCACTGGTCGAAGCAGAAGGGAGCTTGGCTAGGCCCCTCTCCCTATCTAGCGTCACCCATCCACTCTCTCCGCCGAGGCGACTCAGAAGACAGTGGCCTAGAGATCTGCTGTAGTGACCAAGAGAAGTGTTAGCAATGGCTTTCTCTTCCTTCAATGTCTGTGGCTCACCGATCTCCCTTAGACTCTAGCCACTGGTCTGAGCAGAAGGGAGCTTGGCTAGGCCCCTCTCCCTATCTAGCGTCACCCATCCACTCTCTCCACCGAGGTGACTCAGAAGACAGTGGTCCAGAGATCTGTTGTAGTGACCAAGTGAAGTGTTAGCAATGGCTTTCTCCTCTTCAATGTCTGTGGTTCACCGATCTCTCTTAGACTCTAGCCACTGGTCGGAGCAGAAGTGAGCTTGGCTAGGCCACTCTCCTTATCTAGCGTCACCCATCCACTCTCTCCACCGAGGCGACTCAGAAGACAGTGGTCCAGAGATCTGTTGTAGTGACCAAGTGAAGTGTTAGCAATGGCTTTCTTCTCCTTCAATGTCTGTGGCTCACCGATCTCTCTTAGACTCTAGCCACTGGTCGGAGCAGAAGGGAGCTTGGCTAGGCCCCTCTCCCTATCTAGCGTCACACATCCATTCTCTCCACCGAGGCGACTCAGAAGACAGTGGTCCAGAGATCTGCTGTAGTGACCAAGTGAAGTGTTAGAAATGGCTTCGTCTTCCTTCAATGTCTGGGGCTTACCGATCTCTCTTAGACTCTAGCCACTGGTCGAAGTAGAAGGGAGCTTGGCTAAGCCCCTCTCCCTATCTAGCGTCACCCATCCACTCTCTCCACCGAGGCGACTCAGAAGACAGTGGTCCAGAGATCTGTTGTAGAGACCAAGTGAAGTGTTAGCAATGGCTTTCTCCTCCTTCAATGTCTGTGGATCACCGATCTCTCTTAGACTCTAGCGACTGGTCGGAGTAGAAGGGAGCTTGGCTAGGCCCCTCTCCCTATCTAGCGTCACACATTCATTCTGTCCACCGAGGCGACTCAGAAGACAGTGGTCCAGAGATCTGCTGTAGTGACCAAGTGAAGTGTTAGCAATGGCTTTGTCTTCCTTCAATGTCTGTGGCTTACCGATCTCTCTTAGACTCTAGCCACTGGTCGAAGTAGAAGGGAGCTTGGCTAGGCCCCTCTCCCTATCTAGCGTCACCCATCCACTCTCTCCACCGAGGTGACTCAGAAGACAGTGGTCCAGATATCTGCTGTAGTGACCAAGTGAAATGCTAGCAATGGCTTTCTCCTCCTTCAATGTCTGTGGCTCACCGATCTCCCTTAGAGTCTAGCCACTGGTCGGAGCAGAAGGGAGCTTGGCTAGGCCCCTCTCCCTATCTAGCGTCACCCATCCATTCTCTTCACCGAGGCGACTCAGAAGACAGTGGTCCAGAGATCTGCTGTAGTGACCAAGTGAAGTGTTAGCAATGGCTTTCTCTTCCTTCAATGTCTGTGGTTCACCGATCTCTCTTAGACTCTAGCCACTGGTCGAAGCAGAAGGGAGCTTGGCTAGGCCTCTCTCCCTATCTAGCGTCACTCATCCACTCTCTCCACCGAGGTGACTCAGAAGACAGTGGTCCAGAGATCTGTTGTAGTGACCAAGTGAAGTGTTAGCAATGGCTTTCTCCTCTTCAATGTCTGTGGCTCACCGATCTCTCTTAGACTCCAGCCCCTGGACGGAGCAGAAGGGAGCTTGGCTAGGCCCCTCTCCCTATCTAGCGTCACCCATCCACTATATCCACCGAGGCGACTCAGAATACAGTGGTACAGAGATCTGCTGTAGTGACCAAGTGAAGTGTTAGCAATGGCTTTCTACTCCTCCAATGTCTGTGGCTCACGGATCTTTCTTAGACTCTAGCCACTGGTCGGAGCAGAAGGGAGCTTGGCTAGGCCACTCTCCTTATCTAGCGTCACCCATCCACTCTCTCCACCGAGGCGACTCAGAAGACAGTGGTCCAGAGATCTGTTGTAGTGACCAAGTGAAGTTTTAGCAATGGCTTTCTCCTCTTCAATGTCTGTGGCTCACCAATCTCTCTTAGACTCCAGCCCCTGGTCGGAGCAGAAGGGAGCTTTGCTAGGCCCCTCTCCCTATCTAGCGTCACACATCCACTCTCTCCACCGAGGTGACTCAGAAGACAGTGGTCCAGAGATCTGCTGTAGTGACCAAGTGAAGTGTTAGCAATGGCTTTCTCCTCCTTCAATGTCTGTGGCTCACGGATCTTTCTTAGACTCTAACCACTGGTCGGAGGAGAAGGGAGATTGGCTAGGCCTCTCTCCCTATCTAGCGTCACGCATCCACTCTCTCCACCGAGGGACTCAGAAGACAGTGGTCCAGAGATCTGCTGTAGTGACCAAGTGAAGTGTTAGCAATGGCTTTCTCCTCCTTCAATGTCTGTGGCTCACCGATCTCTCTTAGACTCTAGCCACTGGTCGGAGCAGAAGGGAGCTTGGCTAGGCCACTCTCGCTATCTAGCGTCACCCATCCACTCTCTCCACCGAGACAACTCAGAAGACAGTGGCCTAGAGATCTGCTGTAGTGACCAAGTGAAGTGTTAGCAATGGCTTTCTCGTCCTTGAATGTCTGTGGCTCACCGATCTCTCTTGGACTCCAGCCACTGGTCGGAGCAGAAGGGAGCTTGGCTAGGCCCCTCTCCCTATCTAGCGTCACCCATCCACTCTCTCCGCCGAGGCGACTCAGAAGACAGTGGCCTAGAGATCTGCTGTAGTGACCAAGAGAAGTGTTAGCAATGGCTTTCTCTTCCTTCAATGTCTGTGGCTTACCGATTTGTGCAGTTTACTATAGCACGGATCCCGTCATGCTATAAGTTATTCGTCAATTAATAAGTAATCAAAGAGTAATATTTCTTAACCCACTGTTGCACTGTGGGACTGTGCACTGTGTGACTGTGCACTGTGGGACGATTGTCCAATCTAGATGGAAAAAAAGTTCAAAATTTATGGAACTGAAAATTTATTACTAGCTGACCCGGCGAACTTCCTGCCGCCTAAAAGTGGATTCTTTAATTTTTTTTTAAATATTTATTCTGCTATTTGGGACACAGGTCAGCTATTAAGATAAAAAAAACAACAAAAAAACAAAAAAAACAATTACATTATGCCAAAAAAAAGAATTATTAAACACTTAAAATTCATTTAATCTCTATATATAAAAATCTCGTGTCTGTCTTTTTGTCTGTATGTCTGTTATTTCTTTATACAAATCCACACCGTTTGACCGATTTGGACCAAACTTCGCACATATGTACGTCTTGATATGGGAAATTTCGTAGGCTAGCTCAAAATCTTCTAGGATTCATAGTTTGGAAGTAACGAGTTCGAAACTGTCATATACAGAAGAGTTTATAGTCAGAAATCGGCATTTTCTTTCCAGTGTTGCCCCTGCTTCTAAGAAGAAGTGCAATACAAAACCCTTGTTTGTTTATCTAAATAATAGGTTTATATTCTCAGAGTTTGGACCAATATCATATAAGATCATATAACAAAATATCATATTTTTTAAGATTAATTTTCTTAACATCAGATCAGTTTTCTTCATATCAAATGAATTTTGATTTGATTGCCTAGGACAACACTGCTCTAACCAGAATATAGACTAATATTGTATAAGTAAGTATATCATAAAAATGTTCTGTGTTTATCTAATCATAATTTGGACTAATATAATATAATTAAGTGTTCATGTTTCTATTCAGAACTTTAATAGTTTCAATACTTTTGTTGAGAGATAGTTTTTTATCTCTTTAGTAAAGGAAGGTTGCAATGGCGGTTATAGTATTCGGTATCTCTCACTCGCTTTTCTGTTTAATGAATAAATGAATATGTACTGGTATTTGATGGAGAGGGTTTTAGTATGTGGAAAAACACTTAACTTTTTACTGAAACTGATGAAGTGTGTAAAGGAATCAACAGCATAGGAAATTGTACATAGAAACTTCATATTATTTAAAAAAAATAAAATTCAAACAACTGAAATGAAACATCAAGAAATGTGACAGTTTTGGGAGAACTTCAAGGGCATTTAAGGCAGTAAAGAATCAGTTTATCTGGACATGTTATAAATTTATAAAACTTGTATTGTAAAATGGACCGTGTCCCTTTGGAAAACAATAAGAACAAGGCTAAAAGTATTTTGGAATTGTTTACACTGATGTGGACCTTTTTTTAACTATGAGTCTCAAAGGTGAAAAATATTTTGTTTCATTTATAGATGATTATAGTAAGATTGCCCTCATGTTAATTTCTTCATAATTGTTCAGTATTGTTTATTGTTATTTAAGTGTTTAGTGATGAATTCCCTTTGTCGCGTATAAATAAATAAATAGTAAGATTACTAGGATTTAAACTATTAAACCTAAAACAGAAGTTTTTCATTCCTTTGTTCAATAAGTAAATGAGGTTGAAAACTTAGGAAATAAGAGAATTGGTATTATGAGATGTGACATTGGTAAGGAATATTTAAATAGTAAGAATTATGATACCAAAAAAAAAGGGTATCAAAATTAATCCCTTGCCCCTCATATGTTCATGAATTAAACGTTGTGATTTACTAGAACAATTATGAATATATCTCATTGCTTACTGTCAGAAGCTATTGTAGAAAAAAATGTTGGCCAGAAATGGTCTGTGCAGCACCTTATTTGAAAAATCTCTCTTTACTAACACCATTGACAATAAAATACCCTATGAAATATTTTTTGGAAGGAAACCAGATGTTTCTAAATTTAATTTATATGGTAGTAAAGATTTTGTTAGGAAACCAGAACAAATAATAACTTCTAAATGGGATAAAAAGGTGAATATGTGCATTTTAATCGGTTATAGTGAAGTGGGATATAAAGTACTTTTGAATAATAAAATCATTGTCGCTAGGCATGTTGATGTTATCCAAGAAAACATAAGCTCTATTGGATTAGCTGAGGGTGAATCTGATAAAGTTCAAGCGATTGTGATTTTTGGGATAGAGAAATATATAGTTTGAAACAAAATAATGCTTGAGATTTTGTTGAAATAAGAAAGTTGAAGATATCAAATGGGTCTAAATGTTGAACAGATGGATGTAGATACTATATTCTTAAATGATCATTTAGAAGGAAAATCCACCACTGGTTTTCTTATTATGTTATTTGGTAATGTATTATACTGGAAATAGAGAAAGAAAAAAGATGTTACAGAAGAGTCTACATGTGCAGAATATGTAGCTTTAAGTGAAGTTTAAAGTTCCAAGACTTTCCAAAAAGATAGAACTTTTTGTTTTAAATATAAAGATTTTTTTAAACATTAAAAACTCCTTTGTGAACAATGTCATTTTGTAAAGGACTTAAATTTATAAACTTGAAAGTAATTCTCTCACATACATATGCAAATATTATGAAAATATTATATTAAATGTTGTTATATTTAACTTTTTTTTTTATTCGCATATAGATAGATGTACATAATAAATTACATAAATGTTTATAATCATACAAATGAATGTATATAAATGAATTAATTTTCACCACATTTTGAAACAATATTTTATTATTATAAGAGCTGTATGGTTTAGCAACCCTATTAATTTGGGCAGCCTCACTTTAATTTTTTTTTAATAAAGTTAGTCTTCTTATAATATTTCTTTTGCATGCTATTTTTTTTGCAGATAAATTAATGTATTAAAATATTATTTTTATAAGAAGAGGAAGTCACGTGAATTGTGGTGTTCTAATAAATAAATAAGTAATTAAATTTTCCATGAAATTTTTTATTAATTTAATATCCATCACAATTTAATCATCATATTCTGACATATGCTTTCTTTTGTGTGAGATAGTTATATCCTCTGACTGTCACCATTTAGTCGGAGAGCTGGTAACGCACATTTCATGAAGTATTTTATGCACCTTGGAATTTTGGTGTATTGCATCTCGTGGATAGGTAAGGCATATATGTGTATCCTGGACATACCTTGGAACACCAGGTACTGCACATAGGGGAAAGGTGTTAAAAAAATATGTCACTAAAATGGTATTTTATTCAGAAGCCAACAATCTTTAATGTATAATTAAGGCAAGTTGCTTTATTTCTAGAACTACCACAACTGTCCTGTCCAGATGATTGGTGCTCTCACTCACTCTTAAGGTTACACGCAGTGTATTGCAGTCTATCATCGGCTGAATTAACTTTCATGTTTGCTGATTACTAAACCTCACAAAAAGTGCCCCCCCCCCTTTGTAATTATTTTCAATTATGGTTTTTAAATAGCAGTGTGAAGAAGAGACTTCATTTAATATTACAAAAAACCCACTTCGGTTTTTTTTTATATGTTATCCCCCTTAAAAGTGTCTGCCTTATATATTATTCATTATAGAATTGCCTTAATTTTACATTAAAGACTTATGGCTTCTGTATAAAACACTATTTTTGGCCCATAGTTTGTTACTGATTACCATGCGCAGTACCTGGTGTTTCAAGGTATGTCCAGCAACCATATACTTAACTTTTTATCTACACTAGAGACCCACTATAGCACAATTTCAAGGCACATAAAACACTTGAAAAGTGTGTTACCAGCTCTTGGACTAAATGTTTAAATACGGTTGTAATTCTGGTAAAAATATTGTTGTTCGCCAAGTCAATGTCGTTATTGAAATCCCCAAATACCTTTAATTCATTGTTGGCCATAACTGCAAGAAAAATATCTTAAATTTGTTTTTAGCACTTTCCTCCGAAGGAAAGTAGCTATTGAGGTTGGACTCATGACGGAATTTTTGAAAAATTTCTTCATATCTTTATCGATCCTACCTAGTAGACACCGAAAATGACCCCCGTTAAAATTTATATATATCTATATATATATAAATATTTATGCAAATATATATATATATATATATATATATATATATATATATATATTGATATATATATATATATATGTGTGTGTGTCTGTTAACACGATAGCGGCCAGAGTTTTTGTTTTTTCGTCACGAAACTTGGTATACAGCATTCAATTAGCAAACGATTGAACGAGTTCGTTAACCACCAAAGTCGGTCCACCGGAAGGAGGGGTTTACCCCAAACCCAAAACACTTATTTGACTATGTCAGCCGTAATATTTGTTATATTTCAACGAAACTTGGTATTCGTAGTGTTAATATAGAGAGAAAAGTGAGATATAAAAATGAACTAAATCGGTTCATTAGAAGGGGGGGTTTACTCCGGACCCACAATACCAATTCGCCACTACCAGCCGTGATTTTTGGTATATTTCGACGAAACTCGGTATTCGTAGTGGTAATCTACAGGTAAATATGTGTTGTAAAAATAAACTAAATCGGTTCATTAGGAGGGGGGGTTTACTCCAGACCCACAATACCAATTCGCCACTACCAGGCGTGATTTTTAGTATATTTCGACGAAACTCGGTATTCGTAGTGGTAATCTACAGGTAAATATGTGTTGTAAAAATAAACTAAATCGGTTCATTAGAAGGGGGGGTTTACTCCGGACCCAAATTCCTAATATACTCATACCGGTCGTAATTTCTGCTGTATTGTAACGAAACGCGGTATACGTCGTGGGTAAGTCATGAGAAAGAAGTGTTGTAAAAATGAGCTGAATCGGTCAATCGGAAAGCGGGTGTTTAATTTGTAATATATTTGAATAGAAAAGCCGGCAGACGTAGGTTCACAAAGCCGCCGCAAGGAGCGCTTTCTACCACTAGAGGGACTGTATCCTGTTCCTGTGTTAGATCAAAATACGATAATATGAGGATTTTTGTATTTATTACGTAGTGTAGTAGGTACCATGTGTAAACATAACTCTGGAAGCAAATTAATAATTGATCAGTTACTCATTACAAAATGAGAACTATTCACGTTTTTATTTTATTTATGTAGGATATTTTAAGCAAATTGTTCTGGAAAGCAGTCTACACTACCCAAATTCTGAGGAAAGTGCTTAGTTATGGAGCTCCTGCGTGACGGACTTTTATTCTTAGAGGCCCCTATTTCCTATGATAGAAGGACTATCCTTATAGAAGAGCTCGTGAACCATAAAATTTGAAACAGAAGCTTTAATAGAAAGGAAAAAAAGTCCGACTCGCAGGAACTGCAGCATCTTAGCGCGGTTCCGTTCATGTCCCTAGTGCCATTTGATAAGCTTAGAAAAGAAATAAACTTATTTTTTTTATATATCTCGTGAAAATTGTCAAAATCCTCTCGAACATCTCGAATAAAAGTGATATTAAGGCGTCAGGGACACCGACAGTAGCTAACTTATACACAGAAGCGGAAATTACAGAATCTGGCTCTCATTCTAAAGCAAAGCTCTATAAATCAATACAAAATATGCCTAATAAAGCCTTTTCTAGAGGATACAGAAGCATGGGCGTATATTAGGGGGGGGGGGGCTGAGGGGGCTGCAGCCCCTCCCGAAATTTTGAATTGATGATAAAAAATTCTCGTAAAACCCTTAAAAATAAATTAAATAAGATCACTTAGTTCATAAAACATATTTTATTTTACGTGCAATAGCGTTTTAGTTGCCTAAAACTATTCCAAGCTCTAAATATTTAGTATTCCATACCCTGGAAATGGTCTCAGCCCCCCCCCCGAAATTGTTTTTATATACGCCCATGTACAGAAGGATCAAGAAGAAGTACACAAGATTGAGTAGAATACCCTGCCTAATATAGCCTATATGGAATAATATGCCGAATAAAACGTATCTAGTAAATACACAAGGACAAATAAAAGTCTTGACGAATAACAAGTCAAAAAAAAAACTTTATTTAACAAAATAAAACAAAGTTTAGTTGCCCAACTACAATAGAATAATATACCTAATTAAGTCTACGGAGTAGACACAAATGGACCAAAAACAAGTCTTGTGGAATATTGATTTTTTTTTCTAATTAAATACTTTTTATCAATATTTAGTATATAACCTTTGTTGAAAACTATTGATTGCTAATTGATGAATCGGTTTACAACTAAGTAGTCTTTATGAATATTTAGTATATAACCTATTTTTGGATCTGTGTTTTTGGGGTGCTCTCCGCCTAGGCTTTGTATTTGTGTCGGCAGATACCTGGGGTATATTTACAGCTCTTGAGGATTAACTCTTAGCAGGTAAATTTCCTGCGGACCTTCTGCTTCTACGGGCATTGAACCGCCATATTCGCTCATAGTATCTAACCGTTGTGAAGTTTATTTTTTGGATTTAGGACTTAATATACATATGTAGACTAAATCATAGCAAGAAGTAATCCTCCGTCGTCGGTTCTTAACTATGTAGACTCGCTAATGTTATCCAATCTTAGATACATCGTATTTAAAATCCACAGCAAAAACACGACATTTCATCAGAATCCCCTGCTGAATAAAACTTATATAGAATAATAAGCAAAATAAAGCCTATCTAGTGGATAAAAATAGAGGAAAAAAGCCGTTCGTGGTGGTAGAAAATCTTAAAAGTATTTCGCTCAGAAATCTCCGAAATATTGTCACTAATTTTACGTACCCTGTTTTATAGCCAAATAGATTTATATTCTATAATCAATAAGAAAAACCTACTAACAATAAAAAACTATGGGTAACAGATGAAAATAGGGAATACCAAGAATAATTCTAAAGAACGAAATCAACACCAGTAATGTAATCTAGATATTCATACGGCATCATCGAATTCTAACAAACAAAATATTGATTCTAATTATACGTATCCTGTTTTATTGACAAATACATTTGACTACTATAAGCAATTAAAAACACTAGGGAATATGCCAAAGAACTCAGAGTAGGAGCCTCGACAGTTTCAAGACATTTGAAGGAAATCGACAAATCCAAAGCTGACATTACTTCGCTTATTCAAAACTTTCTTTAGAACCTTTCTTGTAGACCATTTAGTAAGCTTTCGAATGGTAAGCTTTCGCTTCCCAAGATTTTCAACCGTTTTCGAGATATTAAGAAATTATACGAAGTTCCCAAAACTTTTCATTATTTCTGACATCAGAAAATTGGTCTCATTTTACCTATCCTGTTTTACACATACATACATTTTCCTTACAAATACAACATAAGAAATTAAAGAAATAAAAAGCAATAAAAAACCAAGGGAAAGAGACAAAAATTACAAAAAGAACGACAAAAACCCGTTCATAAGAACAAAACAGACGTATTTGAAGTTTTAAGCATTTATTTCTCCGATTGACATAACCTAATCAAAAATAATTTTAGAATCATTTTTGTAGAGAATTTAGTAAGCTTTCAAATAGTTTCAATCCACTTACCACGATTTCCCAACCGTGTTCGAGATATTAATGAAAGTATACGAAGTTTCCAAAACTTTTCATATCTGTTCATAAAATATTTTATTCTAACCCTTCCTTAACTCCAAACGTAACATAACTTTCAACATATTAGTTTTAATGAAAGTAGAACATGCACATAATGTTTCAACTGAATCCCGTTATTCTAAGTACCCAAACCAAAAACGGTATTCAAAAACTATTTTTCCAATTTTCTCTACAACGGTTAAAGCTATCGCCTTGAAAATGGTTTCATTCGTTTTTCTAGCCCAAGAAGCCTATAAAACGAGTACTTACAAGCTTATGAACTCAAAAACGTAAGCGTTACGATTTTTTCTGCGCGAATTTCGCCCCAAACGCCATCTTCCAGTGGGCGGATTTTGCTGGTTAACAAACTTGACCTTTCAAATTGGACGACAGATTTTTGTACCAAATTTCATCAAAATCGGACCATTCGTCTTCTATTTAGAGAGCGAACAGACAAATATATATATATATATATATATATATATATATATATATATATATATATATATATAAATAAATATATACATATATATATATATATATACAAATTTGAACCACCGTTATTTTCGGTTTCTAGGGGTTCTGAAACGCAAAATTTTCTAGTCGGCACTTCCGGATTGTTTCATTGTATCAACCTTATAAGCGGGGTTCCTCCCCATGGGGGAGGGAGGAACCGCGCTAAAAAGTGAAAAAAAATATGTGAAAGTGTATTTGAAACAACAAACTATGTTTTTAAAACTTTCCTTTTGGCATAAATAACATAAACCCTGCACGACTTACCTACTTTTTCATTTATAAAAAAAACTCATTTACGGATTATTACATGAACAGGTAAACAATATAACATATTAATATTATATTTGCGCAAGGTTGAGGTTTTAGCTTTAGATTCGAAGCCCTTAAAATAAATAAATATTATATTTAAAAAAAATCAATGAAAATAAAGAATATAGTTTCAGTTATAATTATTACAACTTATAACTAATCATAACCATATAAACAAGACACCTCTCATTCACATCAAAGGCTACAACGATTTTATCAAGTTTTCCTAGGATCTTGAAAAAGAAGTCGATCCCACAGAATTTTCCTGCCGCTCTCGTTCCGACACAGTATCCATCAGGCCAACCTCTTCAGACTCCTACAGGAAAATTATCAGACTAATTTAATTAATTTTTGCACCACTGAACTAGAAATGAGATGTAGAATAATCCCCTAAAGTTATGACATCTCCATGCGGGACAGTCTGTGTATGAATTTTGAATAGCTCTGCTATATGTTAAGATATGAAGCTAATTTTTGCACCACTGAACCAGAAATGAGATGTAGAATAATTCCCTGAAGTTATGACATCTCCAAGCGGGACAGTCTGTATATGAATTTTGAATAGCTCTGCTATATGTTAAGATATGAAGCTAATTTTTGCACCACTGAACTAGAAATGAGATGTAGAATAATTCCCTGAAGTTATGACATCTCCAAGCGGGACAGTCTGTATATGAATTTTGAATAGCTCTGCTATATGTTAAGATATGAAGCTAATTTTTGCACTACTGAACTAGAAATGAGATGTAGAATAATCCCCTGAAGTTATGACATCTCCATGCGGGACAGTCTGTATATGAATTTTGAATAGCTCTGCTATATGTTAAGATATAAAGCTAATTTTTGCACTACTGAACTAGAAATGAGGTGTAGAATAATCCCCTGAAGTTATGACATCTCCAAGCGGGACAGTCTGTATATGAATTTTGAATAGCTCTGCTATATGTTAAGATATGAAGCTAATTTTTGCACCACTGAACTAGAAATGAGATGCAGAATAATCCCCTGAAGTTATGACATCTCCATGCGGGACAGTCTGTATATGAATTTTGAATAGCTCTGCTATATGTTAAGATATAAATCGAATTTTTGCACCACTGAACTAGAAATGAGATGTAGAATAATGCCCTGAAGTTATGACATCTCCATGCGGGACAGTCTGTATATGAATTTTGAATAGCTCTGCAATATGTTAAGATATAAAGCTAATTTTTGCGCCACTGAACTAGAAATGAGATGTAGAATAATCCCCTGAAGTTATGACATCTCCATGCGGGACAGTCTGTGTATGAATTTTGAATAGCTCTGCTATATGTTAAGATATAAAGCTAATTTTTGCACTACTGAACTAGAAATGAGATGTAGAATAATCCCCTGAAGTTATGACATCTCCATGCGGGACAGTCTGTGTATGAATTTTGAATAGCTCTGCTATATGTTAAGATATAAAGCTAATTTTTGCACTACTGAAATAGAAATGAGATGTAGAAAAATCCCCGAAAGTTATGACATCTCCATGCGGGACAGTCTGTATATGAATGTTGAATAGCTCTGCTATATGTTAAGATATGAAGCTAATTTTTGCACTACTGAAATAGAAATGAGATGTAGAAAAATCCCCGAAAGTTATGACATCTCCATGCGGGACAGTCTGTATATGAATGTTGAATAGCTCTGCTATATGTTAAGATATGAAGCTAATTTTTGCACTACTGAACTAGAAATGAGGTGTAGAATAATCCCCTGAAGTTATGACATCTCCATGCGGGACACCCTGTATATGAATGTTGAATAGCTCTGCTATATGTTAAGATATAAAGCTAATTTTTGCACTACTGAACTAGAAATGAGGTGTAGAATAATCCCCTGAAGTTATGACATCTCCATGCGGGACACCCTGTATATGAATGTTGAATAGCTCTGCTATATGTTAAGATATAAAGCTAATTTTTGCACTACTGAACTAGAAATGAGGTGTAGAATAATCCCCTGAAGTTATGACATCTCCATGCGGGACAGTCTGTATATGAATTTTGAATAGCTCTGCTTTATGTTAAGATATAAAGCTAATTTTTGCACTACTGAACTAGAAATGATGTGTAGAATAATCCCCTGAAGTTATGACATCTCCATGCGGGACAGTCTGTATATGAATTTTGAATAGCTCTGCTATATGTTAAGATATGAAGCTAATTTTTGCACCACTGAACTAGAAATGAGATGTAGAATAATCCCCTGAAGTTATGACATCTCCATGCGGGACAGTCTGTATATGAATTTTGAATAGCTCTGCTTTATGATAAGATATGAAGCTAATTTTTGCACCACTGAACTAGAAATGAGATGTAGAATAATCCCCTGAAGTAATGACATCTCCATGCGGGACAGTCTGTGTATGAATTTTGAATAGCTCTGCTATATGTTAAGATATAAAGCTAATTTTTGCGCTACTGAACTAGAAATGAGATGTAGAATAATCCCCTAAAGTTATGACATCTCCATGCGGGACAGTCTGTGTATGAATTTTGAATAGCTCTGCTATATGTTAAGATATGAAGCTAATTTTTGCACCACTGAACTAGAAATGATGTGTAGAATAATCCCCTGAAGTTATGACATCTCCATGCGGGACAGTCTGTATATGAATTTTGAATTGCTCTGCTTTATGTTAAGATATAAAGCTAATTTTTGCACTACTGAACTAGAAATGAGGTGTAGAATAATCCCCTGAAGTTATGACATCTCCAAGCGGGACAGTCTGTATATGAATTTTGAATTGCTCTGCTATATGTTAAGATATAAAGCTAATTTTTGCACTACTGAACTAGAAATGAGGTGTAGAATAATCCCCTGAAGTTATGACATCTCCATGCGGGACAGTCTGTATATGAATTTTGAATTGCTCTGCTATATGTTAAGATATAAAGCTAATTTTTGCACTACTGAACTAGAAATGAGATGTAGAATAATCCCCTGAAGTTATGACATCTCCATGCGGGGCAGTCTGTGTATGAATTTTGAATAGCTCTGCTATATGTTAAGATATAAAGCTAATTTTTGCACTACTGAACTAGAAATGATGTGTAGAATAATCCCCTGAAGTTATGACATCTCCATGCGGGACAGTCTGTGTATGAATTTTGAATAGCTCTGCTATATGTTAAGATATAAAGCTAATTTTTGCACTACTGAACTAGAAATGATGTGTAGAATAATCCCCTGAAGTTATGACATCTCCATGCGGGACAGTCTGTGTATGAATTTTGAATAGCTCTGCTATATGTTAAGATATAAAGCTAATTTTTGCACTACTGAACTAGAAATGAGGTGTAGAATAATTCCCTGAAGTTATGACATCTCCATGCGGGACAGTCTGTATATGAATTTTGAATTGCTCTGCTATATGTTAAGATATGAAGCTAATTTTTGCACCACTGAACTAGAAATGAGGTGTAGAATAATCCCCTGAAGTTATGACATCTCCATGTGGGACAGTCTGTATATGAATTTTGAATAGCTCTGCTATATGTTAAGATATAAAGCTAATTTTTGCACTACTGAAATAGAAATGATGTGTAGAATAATCCCCTGAAGTTATGACATCTCCATGCGGGACAGTCTGTGTATGAATTTTGAATAGCTCTGCTATATGTTAAGATATAAAGCTAATTTTTGCACTACTGAACTAGAAATGAGGTGTAGAATAATCCCCTGAAGTTATGACATCTCCATGCGGGACAGTCTGTATATGAATTTTGAATAGCTCTGCTTTATGATAAGATATGAAGCTAATTTTTGCACCACTGAACTAGAAATGAGATGTAGAATAATCCCCTGAAGTAATGACATCTCCATGCGGGACAGTCTGTGTATGAATATTGAATAGCTCTGCTATATGTTAAGATATAAAGCTAATTTTTGCACTACTGAACTAGAAATGAGGTGTAGAATAATCCCCTGAAGTTATGACATCTCCATGCGGGACTGTCTGTGTATGAATTTTGAATAGCTCTGCTATATGTTAAGATATGAAGCTAATTTTTGCACCACTGAACTATAAATGAGATGTAGCATAATCCCCTGAAGTTATGACATCTCCATGCGGGACAGTCTGTATATGAATTTTGAATAGCTCTGCTATATGTTAAGATATAAAGCTAATTTTTGCACTACTGAACTAGAAATGATGTGTAGAATAATCCCCTGAAGTTATGACATCTCCATGCGGGACAGTCTGTATATGAATGTTGAATAGCTCTGCTTTATGTTAAGATATAAAGCTAATTTTTGCACTACTGAACTAGAAATGAGGTGTAGAATAATCCCCTGAAGTTATGACATCTCCATGCGGGACAGTCTGTATATGAATGTTGAATAGCTCTGCTATATGTTAAGATATAAAGCTAATTTTTGCACTACTGAACTAGAAATGAGATGTAGAATAATCCCCTAAAGTTATGACATCTCCATGCGGGACAGTCTGTGTATGAATTTTGAATAGCTCTGCTATATGTTAAGATATAAAGCTAATTTTTGCACTACTGAACTAGAAATGAGATGTAGAATAATCCCCTAAAGTTATGACATCTCCATGCGGGACAGTCTGTGTATGAATTTTGAATAGCTCTGCTATATGTTAAGATATGAAGCTAATTTTTGCACCACTGAACTAGAAATGATGTGTAGAATAATCCCCTGAAGTTATGACATCTCCATGCGGGACAGTCTGTATATGAATTTTGAATTGCTCTGCTTTATGTTAAGATATAAAGCTAATTTTTGCACTACTGAACTAGAAATGAGGTGTAGAATAATCCCCTGAAGTTATGACATCTCCAAGCGGGACAGTCTGTATATGAATTTTGAATTGCTCTGCTATATGTTAAGATATAAAGCTAATTTTTGCACTACTGAACTAGAAATGAGATGTAGAATAATCCCCTGAAGTTATGACATCTCCATGCGGGACAGTCTGTGTATGAATTTTGAATAGCTCTGCTATATGTTAAGATATAAAGCTAATTTTTGCACTACTGAAATAGAAATGAGATGTAGTAAAATCCCCTAAAGGTATGACATCTCCATGCGGGACAGTCTGTATATGAATTTTGAATTGCTCTGCTTTATGTTAAGATATAAAGCTAATTTTTGCACTACTGAACTAGAAATGAGGTGTAGAATAATCCCCTGAAGTTATGACATCTCCAAGCGGGACAATCTGTATATGAATGTTGAATAGCTCTGCTATATGTTAAGATATAAAGCTAATTTTTGCACTACTGAACTAGAAATGAGGTGTAGAATAATCCCCTGAAGTTATGACATCTCCATGCGGGACAGTCTGTATATGAATTTTGAATTGCTCTGCTATATGTTAAGATATAAAGCTAATTTTTGCACTACTGAACTAGAAATGAGGTGTAGAATAATCCCCTGAAGTTATGACATCTCCATGCGGGACAGTCTGTGTATGAATTTTGAATAGCTCTGCTATATGTTAAGATATGAAGCTAATTTTTGCACTACTGAACTAGAAATGAGGTGTAGAATAATCCCCTGAAGTTATGACATCTCCATGCGGGACAGTCTGTATATGAATTTTGAATTGCTCTGCTATATGTTAAGATATAAAGCTAATTTTTGCACTACTGAACTAGAAATGAGGTGTAGAATAATCCCCTGAAGTTATGACATCTCCATGCAGGACAGTCTGTATATGAATTTTGAATTGCTCTGCTATATGTTAAGATATAAAGCTAATTTTTGCACTACTGAACTAGAAATGAGATGTAGAATAATCCCCTGAAGTTATGACATCTCCATGCGGGGCAGTCTGTGTATGAATTTTGAATAGCTCTGCTATATGTTAAGATATAAAGCTAATTTTTGCACTACTGAACTAGAAATGATGTGTAGAATAATCCCCTGAAGTTATGACATCTCCATGCGGGACAGTCTGTGTATGAATTTTGAATAGCTCTGCTATATGTTAAGATATAAAGCTAATTTTTGCACTACTGAACTAGAAATGAGGTGTAGAATAATCCCCTGAAGTTATGACATCTCCATGCGGGACAGTCTGTATATGAATTTTGAATTGCTCTGCTATATGTTAAGATATGAAGCTAATTTTTGCACCACTGAACTAGAAATGAGGTGTAGAATAATCCCCTGAAGTTATGACATCTCCATGTGGGACAGTCTGTATATGAATTTTGAATAGCTCTGCTATATGTTAAGATATAAAGCTAATTTTTGCACTACTGAACTAGAAATGATGTGTAGAATAATCCCCTGAAGTTATGACATCTCCATGCGGGACAGTCTGTGTATGAATTTTGAATAGCTCTGCTATATGTTAAGATATAAAGCTAATTTTTGCACTACTGAACTAGAAATGAGGTGTAGAATAATCCCCTGAAGTTATGACATCTCCAAGCGGGACAGTCTGTATATGAATGTTGAATAGCTCTGCTATATGTTAAGATATAAAGCTAATTTTTGCACTACTGAACTAGAAATGAGGTGTAGAATAATCCCCTGAAGTTATGACATCTCCATGCGGGACAGTCTGTATATGAATTTTGAATTGCTCTGCTATATGTTAAGATATAAAGCTAATTTTTGCACTACTGAACTAGAAATGAGGTGTAGAATAATCCCCTGAAGTTATGACATCTCCATGCGGGACAGTCTGTGTATGAATTTTGAATAGCTCTGCTATATGTTAAGATATGAAGCTAATTTTTGCACTACTGAACTAGAAATGAGGTGTAGAATAATCCCCTGAAGTTATGACATCTCCATGCGGGACAGTCTGTATATGAATTTTGAATTGCTCTGCTATATGTTAAGATATAAAGCTAATTTTTGCACTACTGAACTAGAAATGAGGTGTAGAATAATCCCCTGAAGTTATGACATCTCCATGCGGGACAGTCTGTATATGAATTTTGAATTGCTCTGCTATATGTTAAGATATAAAGCTAATTTTTGCACTACTGAACTAGAAATGAGATGTAGAATAATCCCCTGAAGTTATGACATCTCCATGCGGGGCAGTCTGTGTATGAATTTTGAATAGCTCTGCTATATGTTAAGATATAAAGCTAATTTTTGCACTACTGAACTAGAAATGATGTGTAGAATAATCCCCTGAAGTTATGACATCTCCATGCGGGACAGTCTGTGTATGAATTTTGAATAGCTCTGCTATATGTTAAGATATAAAGCTAATTTTTGCACTACTGAACTAGAAATGAGGTGTAGAATAATCCCCTGAAGTTATGACATCTCCATGCGGGACAGTCTGTATATGAATTTTGAATTGCTCTGCTATATGTTAAGATATGAAGCTAATTTTTGCACCACTGAACTAGAAATGAGGTGTAGAATAATCCCCTGAAGTTATGACATCTCCATGTGGGACAGTCTGTATATGAATTTTGAATAGCTCTGCTATATGTTAAGATATAAAGCTAATTTTTGCACTACTGAACTAGAAATGATGTGTAGAATAATCCCCTGAAGTTATGACATCTCCATGCGGGACAGTCTGTGTATGAATTTTGAATAGCTCTGCTATATGTTAAGATATAAAGCTAGTTTTTGCACTACTGAACTAGAAATGAGGTGTAGAATAATCCCCTGAAGTTATGACATCTCCATGCGGGACAGTCTGTATATGAATTTTGAATTGCTCTGCTATATGTTAAGATATGAAGCTAATTTTTGCACCACTGAACTAGAAATGATGTGTAGAATAATCCCCTGAAGTTATGACATCTCCATGCGGGACAGTCTGTGTATGAATTTTGAATAGCTCTGCTATATGTTAAGATATAAAGCTAATTTTTGCACTACTGAACTAGAAATGAGGTGTAGAATAATCCCCTGAAGTTATGACATCTCCAAGCGGGACAGTCTGTATATGAATGTTGAATAGCTCTGCTATATGTTAAGATATAAAGCTAATTTTTGCACTACTGAACTAGAAATGAGGTGTAGAATAATCCCCTGAAGTTATGACATCTCCATGCGGGACAGTCTGTATATGAATTTTGAATTGCTCTGCTATATGTTAAGATATAAAGCTAATTTTTGCACTACTGAACTAGAAATGAGGTGTAGAATAATCCCCTGAAGTTATGACATCTCCATGCGGGACAGTCTGTGTATGAATTTTGAATAGCTCTGCTATATGTTAAGATATGAAGCTAATTTTTGCACTACTGAACTAGAAATGAGGTGTAGAATAATCCCCTGAAGTTATGACATCTCCATGCGGGACAGTCTGTATATGAATTTTGAATTGCTCTGCTATATGTTAAGATATAAAGCTAATTTTTGCACTACTGAACTAGAAATGAGGTGTAGAATAATCCCCTGAAGTTATGACATCTCCATGCGGGACAGTCTGTATATGAATTTTGAATTGCTCTGCTATATGTTAAGATATAAAGCTAATTTTTGCACTACTGAACTAGAAATGAGATGTAGAATAATCCCCTGAAGTTATGACATCTCCATGCGGGGCAGTCTGTGTATGAATTTTGAATAGCTCTGCTATATGTTAAGATATAAAGCTAATTTTTGCACTACTGAACTAGAAATGATGTGTAGAATAATCCCCTGAAGTTATGACATCTCCATGCGGGACAGTCTGTGTATGAATTTTGAATAGCTCTGCTATATGTTAAGATATAAAGCTAATTTTTGCACTACTGAACTAGAAATGAGGTGTAGAATAATCCCCTGAAGTTATGACATCTCCATGCGGGACAGTCTGTATATGAATTTTGAATTGCTCTGCTATATGTTAAGATATGAAGCTAATTTTTGCACCACTGAACTAGAAATGAGGTGTAGAATAATCCCCTGAAGTTATGACATCTCCATGTGGGACAGTCTGTATATGAATTTTGAATAGCTCTGCTATATGTTAAGATATAAAGCTAATTTTTGCACTACTGAACTAGAAATGATGTGTAGAATAATCCCCTGAAGTTATGACATCTCCATGCGGGACAGTCTGTGTATGAATTTTGAATAGCTCTGCTATATGTTAAGATATAAAGCTAGTTTTTGCACTACTGAACTAGAAATGAGGTGTAGAATAATCCCCTGAAGTTATGACATCTCCATGCGGGACAGTCTGTATATGAATTTTGAATTGCTCTGCTATATGTTAAGATATGAAGCTAATTTTTGCACCACTGAACTAGAAATGAGGTGTAGAATAATCCCCTGAAGTTATGACATCTCCATGCGGGACAGTCTGTATATGAATTTTGAATAGCTCTGCTTTATGATAAGATATGAAGCTAATTTTTGCACCACTGAACTAGAAATGAGATGTAGAATAATCCCCTGAAGTAATGACATCTCCATGCGGGACAGTCTGTGTATGAATATTGAATAGCTCTGCTATATGTTAAGATATAAAGCTAATTTTTGCACTACTGAACTAGAAATGAGGTGTAGAATAATCCCCTGAAGTTATGACATCTCCATGCGGGACAGTCTGTGTATGAATTTTGAATAGCTCTGCTATATGTTAAGATATGAAGCTAATTTTTGCACCACTGAACTAGAAATGAGATGTAGCATAATCCCCTGAAGTTATGACATCTCCATGCGGGACAGTCTGTATATGAATTTTGAATAGCTCTGCTATATGTTAAGATATAAAGCTAATTTTTGCACTACTGAACTAGAAATGATGTGTAGAATAATCCCCTGAAGTTATAACATCTCCATGCGGGACAGTCTGTATATGAATGTTGAATAGCTCTGCTTTATGTTAAGATATAAAGCTAATTTTTGCACTACTGAACTAGAAATGAGGTGTAGAATAATCCCCTGAAGTTATGACATCTCCATGCGGGACAGTCTGTATATGAATGTTGAATAGCTCTGCTATATGTTAAGATATAAAGCTAATTTTTGCACTACTGAACTAGAAATGAGATGTAGAATAATCCCCTAAAGTTATGACATCTCCATGCGGGACAGTCTGTGTATGAATTTTGAATAGCTCTGCTATATGTTAAGATATAAAGCTAATTTTTGCACTACTGAACTAGAAATGAGATGTAGAATAATCCCCTAAAGTTATGACATCTCCATGCGGGACAGTCTGTGTATGAATTTTGAATAGCTCTGCTATATGTTAAGATATGAAGCTAATTTTTGCACCACTGAACTAGAAATGATGTGTAGAATAATCCCCTAAAGTTATGACATCTCCATGCGGGACAGTCTGTATATGAATTTTGAATTGCTCTGCTTTATGTTAAGATATAAAGCTAATTTTTGCACTACTGAACTAGAAATGAGGTGTAGAATAATCCCCTGAAGTTATGACATCTCCAAGCGGGACAGTCTGTATATGAATGTTGAATAGCTCTGCTATATGTTAAGATATAAAGCTAATTTTTGCACTACTGAACTAGAAATGAGGTGTAGAATAATCCCCTGAAGTTATGACATCTCCATGCGGGACAGTCTGTATATGAATTTTGAATTGCTCTGCTATATGTTAAGATATAAAGCTAATTTTTGCACTACTGAACTAGAAATGAGGTGTAGAATAATCCCCTGAAGTTATGACATCTCCATGCGGGACAGTCTGTGTATGAATTTTGAATAGCTCTGCTATATGTTAAGATATGAAGCTAATTTTTGCACTACTGAACTAGAAATGAGGTGTAGAATAATCCCCTGAAGTTATGACATCTCCATGCGGGACAGTCTGTATATGAATTTTGAATTGCTCTGCTATATGTTAAGATATAAAGCTAATTTTTGCACTACTGAACTAGAAATGAGGTGTAGAATAATCCCCTGAAGTTATGACATCTCCATGCGGGACAGTCTGTATATGAATTTTGAATTGCTCTGCTATATGTTAAGATATAAAGCTAATTTTTGCACTACTGATCTAGAAATGAGATGTAGAATAATCCCCTGAAGTTATGACATCTCCATGCGGGGCAGTCTGTGTATGAATTTTGAATAGCTCTGCTATATGTTAAGATATAAAGCTAATTTTTGCACTACTGAACTAGAAATGATGTGTAGAATAATCCCCTGAAGTTATGACATCTCCATGCGGGACAGTCTGTGTATGAATTTTGAATAGCTCTGCTATATGTTAAGATATAAAGCTAATTTTTGCACTACTGAACTAGAAATGAGGTGTAGAATAATCCCCTGAAGTTATGACATCTCCATGCGGGACAGTCTGTATATGAATTTTGAATTGCTCTGCTATATGTTAAGATATGAAGCTAATTTTTGCACCACTGAACTAGAAATGAGGTGTAGAATAATCCCCTGAAGTTATGACATCTCCATGTGGGACAGTCTGTATATGAATTTTGAATAGCTCTGCTATATGTTAAGATATAAAGCTAATTTTTGCACTACTGAACTAGAAATGATGTGTAGAATAATCCCCTGAAGTTATGACATCTCCATGCGGGACAGTCTGTGTATGAATTTTGAATAGCTCTGCTATATGTTAAGATATAAAGCTAATTTTTGCACTACTGAACTAGAAATGAGGTGTAGAATAATCCCCTGAAGTTATGACATCTCCATGCGGGACAGTCTGTATATGAATTTTGAATTGCTCTGCTATATGTTAAGATATGAAGCTAATTTTTGCACCACTGAACTAGAAATGAGGTGTAGAATAATCCCCTGAAGTTATGACATCTCCATGCGGGACAGTCTGTATATGAATTTTGAATAGCTCTGCTATATGTTAAGATATAAAGCTAATTTTTGCACTACTGAACTAGAAATGATGTGTAGAATAATCCCCTGAAGTTATGACATCTCCATGCGCGACAGTCTGTGTATGAATTTTGAATAGCTCTGCTATATGTTAAGATATAAAGCTAATTTTTGCACTACTGAACTAGAAATGAGGTGTAGAATAATCCCCTGAAGTTATGACATCTCCATGCGGGACAGTCTGTATATGAATTTTGAATAGCTCTGCTTTATGTTAAGATATAAAGCTAATTTTTGCACTACTGAACTAGAAATGAGGTGTAGAATAATCCCCTGAAGTTATGACATCTCCATGCGGGACAGTCTGTATATGAATTTTGAATTGCTCTGCTATATGTTAAGATATAAAGCTAATTTTTGCACTACTGAACTAGAAATGATGTGTAGAATAATCCCCTGAAGTTATGACATCTCCATGCGGGACAGTCTGTATATGAATGTTGAATAGCTCTGCTATATGTTAAGATATAAAGCTAATTTTTGCACTACTGAACTAGAAATGAGGTGTAGAATAATCCCCTGAAGTTATGACATCTCCATGCGGGACAGTCTGTATATGAATTTTGAATTGCTCTGCTATATGTTAAGATATAAAGCTAATTTTTGCACTACTGAACTAGAAATGATGTGTAGAATAATCCCCTGAAGTTATGACATCTCCATGCGGGACAGTCTGTATATGAATGTTGAATAGCTCTGCTATATGTTAAGATATAAAGCTAATTTTTGCACTACTGAACTAGAAATGAGGTGTAGAATAATTCCCTGAAGTTATGACATCTCCAAGCGGGACAGTCTGTATATGAATTTTGAATTGCTCTGCTTTATGTTAAGATATAAAGCTAATTTTTGCACTACTGAACTAGAAATGAGGTGTAGAATAATCCCCTGAAGTTATGACATCTCCAAGCGGGACAGTCTGTATATGAATTTTGAATTGCTCTGCTATATGTTAAGATATAAAGCTAATTTTTGCACTACTGAACTAGAAATGAGATGTAGAATAATCCCCTGAAGTTATGACATCTCCATGCGGGACAGTCTGTGTATGAATTTTGAATAGCTCTGCTATATGTTAAGATATAAAGCTAATTTTTGCACTACTGAAATAGAAATGAGATGTAGTAAAATCCCCTAAAGGTATGACATCTCCATGCGGGACAGTCTGTATATGAATTTTGAATTGCTCTGCTTTATGTTAAGATATAAAGCTAATTTTTGCACTACTGAACTAGAAATGAGGTGTAGAATAATCCCCTGAAGTTATGACATCTCCAAGCGGGACAATCTGTATATGAATGTTGAATAGCTCTGCTATATGTTAAGATATAAAGCTAATTTTTGCACTACTGAACTAGAAATGAGGTGTAGAATAATCCCCTGAAGTTATGACATCTCCATGCGGGACAGTCTGTATATGAATTTTGAATTGCTCTGCTATATGTTAAGATATAAAGCTAATTTTTGCACTACTGAACTAGAAATGAGGTGTAGAATAATCCCCTGAAGTTATGACATCTCCATGCGGGACAGTCTGTGTATGAATTTTGAATAGCTCTGCTATATGTTAAGATATGAAGCTAATTTTTGCACTACTGAACTAGAAATGAGGTGTAGAATAATCCCCTGAAGTTATGACATCTCCATGCGGGACAGTCTGTATATGAATTTTGAATTGCTCTGCTATATGTTAAGATATAAAGCTAATTTTTGCACTACTGAACTAGAAATGAGGTGTAGAATAATCCCCTGAAGTTATGACATCTCCATGCGGGACAGTCTGTATATGAATTTTGAATTGCTCTGCTATATGTTAAGATATAAAGCTAATTTTTGCACTACTGAACTAGAAATGAGATGTAGAATAATCCCCTGAAGTTATGACATCTCCATGCGGGACAGTCTGTGTATGAATTTTGAATAGCTCTGCTATATGTTAAGATATAAAGCTAATTTTTGCACTACTGAACTAGAAATGAGGTGTAGAATAATCCCCTGAAGTTATGACATCTCCATGCGGGACAGTCTGTATATGAATTTTGAATTGCTCTGCTATATGTTAAGATATGAAGCTAATTTTTGCACCACTGAACTAGAAATGAGGTGTAGAATAATCCCCTGAAGTTATGACATCTCCATGTGGGACAGTCTGTATATGAATTTTGAATAGCTCTGCTATATGTTAAGATATAAAGCTAATTTTTGCACTACTGAACTAGAAATGATGTGTAGAATAATCCCCTGAAGTTATGACATCTCCATGCGGGACAGTCTGTGTATGAATTTTGAATAGCTCTGCTATATGTTAAGATATAAAGCTAATTTTTGCACTACTGAACTAGAAATGAGGTGTAGAATAATCCCCTGAAGTTATGACATCTCCAAGCGGGACAGTCTGTATATGAATGTTGAATAGCTCTGCTATATGTTAAGATATAAAGCTAATTTTTGCACTACTGAACTAGAAATGAGGTGTAGAATAATCCCCTGAAGTTATGACATCTCCATGCGGGACAGTCTGTATATGAATTTTGAATTGCTCTGCTATATGTTAAGATATAAAGCTAATTTTTGCACTACTGAACTAGAAATGAGGTGTAGAATAATCCCCTGAAGTTATGACATCTCCATGCGGGACAGTCTGTGTATGAATTTTGAATAGCTCTGCTATATGTTAAGATATGAAGCTAATTTTTGCACTACTGAACTAGAAATGAGGTGTAGAATAATCCCCTGAAGTTATGACATCTCCATGCGGGACAGTCTGTATATGAATTTTGAATTGCTCTGCTATATGTTAAGATATAAAGCTAATTTTTGCACTACTGAACTAGAAATGAGGTGTAGAATAATCCCCTGAAGTTATGACATCTCCATGCGGGACAGTCTGTATATGAATTTTGAATTGCTCTGCTATATGTTAAGATATAAAGCTAATTTTTGCACTACTGAACTAGAAATGAGATGTAGAATAATCCCCTGAAGTTATGACATCTCCATGCGGGGCAGTCTGTGTATGAATTTTGAATAGCTCTGCTATATGTTAAGATATAAAGCTAATTTTTGCACTACTGAACTAGAAATGATGTGTAGAATAATCCCCTGAAGTTATGACATCTCCATGCGGGACAGTCTGTGTATGAATTTTGAATAGCTCTGCTATATGTTAAGATATAAAGCTAATTTTTGCACTACTGAACTAGAAATGAGGTGTAGAATAATCCCCTGAAGTTATGACATCTCCATGCGGGACAGTCTGTATATGAATTTTGAATTGCTCTGCTATATGTTAAGATATGAAGCTAATTTTTGCACCACTGAACTAGAAATGAGGTGTAGAATAATCCCCTGAAGTTATGACATCTCCATGTGGGACAGTCTGTATATGAATTTTGAATAGCTCTGCTATATGTTAAGATATAAAGCTAATTTTTGCACTACTGAACTAGAAATGATGTGTAGAATAATCCCCTGAAGTTATGACATCTCCATGCGGGACAGTCTGTGTATGAATTTTGAATAGCTCTGCTATATGTTAAGATATAAAGCTAGTTTTTGCACTACTGAACTAGAAATGAGGTGTAGAATAATCCCCTGAAGTTATGACATCTCCATGCGGGACAGTCTGTATATGAATTTTGAATTGCTCTGCTATATGTTAAGATATGAAGCTAATTTTTGCACCACTGAACTAGAAATGATGTGTAGAATAATCCCCTGAAGTTATGACATCTCCATGCGGGACAGTCTGTGTATGAATTTTGAATAGCTCTGCTATATGTTAAGATATAAAGCTAATTTTTGCACTACTGAACTAGAAATGAGGTGTAGAATAATCCCCTGAAGTTATGACATCTCCAAGCGGGACAGTCTGTATATGAATGTTGAATAGCTCTGCTATATGTTAAGATATAAAGCTAATTTTTGCACTACTGAACTAGAAATGAGGTGTAGAATAATCCCCTGAAGTTATGACATCTCCATGCGGGACAGTCTGTATATGAATTTTGAATTGCTCTGCTATATGTTAAGATATAAAGCTAATTTTTGCACTACTGAACTAGAAATGAGGTGTAGAATAATCCCCTGAAGTTATGACATCTCCATGCGGGACAGTCTGTGTATGAATTTTGAATAGCTCTGCTATATGTTAAGATATGAAGCTAATTTTTGCACTACTGAACTAGAAATGAGGTGTAGAATAATCCCCTGAAGTTATGACATCTCCATGCGGGACAGTCTGTATATGAATTTTGAATTGCTCTGCTATATGTTAAGATATAAAGCTAATTTTTGCACTACTGAACTAGAAATGAGGTGTAGAATAATCCCCTGAAGTTATGACATCTCCATGCGGGACAGTCTGTATATGAATTTTGAATTGCTCTGCTATATGTTAAGATATAAAGCTAATTTTTGCACTACTGAACTAGAAATGAGATGTAGAATAATCCCCTGAAGTTATGACATCTCCATGCGGGGCAGTCTGTGTATGAATTTTGAATAGCTCTGCTATATGTTAAGATATAAAGCTAATTTTTGCACTACTGAACTAGAAATGATGTGTAGAATAATCCCCTGAAGTTATGACATCTCCATGCGGGACAGTCTGTGTATGAATTTTGAATAGCTCTGCTATATGTTAAGATATAAAGCTAATTTTTGCACTACTGAACTAGAAATGAGGTGTAGAATAATCCCCTGAAGTTATGACATCTCCATGCGGGACAGTCTGTATATGAATTTTGAATTGCTCTGCTATATGTTAAGATATGAAGCTAATTTTTGCACCACTGAACTAGAAATGAGGTGTAGAATAATCCCCTGAAGTTATGACATCTCCATGTGGGACAGTCTGTATATGAATTTTGAATAGCTCTGCTATATGTTAAGATATAAAGCTAATTTTTGCACTACTGAACTAGAAATGATGTGTAGAATAATCCCCTGAAGTTATGACATCTCCATGCGGGACAGTCTGTGTATGAATTTTGAATAGCTCTGCTATATGTTAAGATATAAAGCTAGTTTTTGCACTACTGAACTAGAAATGAGGTGTAGAATAATCCCCTGAAGTTATGACATCTCCATGCGGGACAGTCTGTATATGAATTTTGAATTGCTCTGCTATATGTTAAGATATGAAGCTAATTTTTGCACCACTGAACTAGAAATGAGGTGTAGAATAATCCCCTGAAGTTATGACATCTCCATGCGGGACAGTCTGTATATGAATTTTGAATAGCTCTGCTTTATGATAAGATATGAAGCTAATTTTTGCACCACTGAACTAGAAATGAGATGTAGAATAATCCCCTGAAGTAATGACATCTCCATGCGGGACAGTCTGTGTATGAATATTGAATAGCTCTGCTATATGTTAAGATATAAAGCTAATTTTTGCACTACTGAACTAGAAATGAGGTGTAGAATAATCCCCTGAAGTTATGACATCTCCATGCGGGACAGTCTGTGTATGAATTTTGAATAGCTCTGCTATATGTTAAGATATGAAGCTAATTTTTGCACCACTGAACTAGAAATGAGATGTAGCATAATCCCCTGAAGTTATGACATCTCCATGCGGGACAGTCTGTATATGAATTTTGAATAGCTCTGCTATATGTTAAGATATAAAGCTAATTTTTGCACTACTGAACTAGAAATGATGTGTAGAATAATCCCCTGAAGTTATAACATCTCCATGCGGGACAGTCTGTATATGAATGTTGAATAGCTCTGCTTTATGTTAAGATATAAAGCTAATTTTTGCACTACTGAACTAGAAATGAGGTGTAGAATAATCCCCTGAAGTTATGACATCTCCATGCGGGACAGTCTGTATATGAATGTTGAATAGCTCTGCTATATGTTAAGATATAAAGCTAATTTTTGCACTACTGAACTAGAAATGAGATGTAGAATAATCCCCTAAAGTTATGACATCTCCATGCGGGACAGTCTGTGTATGAATTTTGAATAGCTCTGCTATATGTTAAGATATAAAGCTAATTTTTGCACTACTGAACTAGAAATGAGATGTAGAATAATCCCCTAAAGTTATGACATCTCCATGCGGGACAGTCTGTGTATGAATTTTGAATAGCTCTGCTATATGTTAAGATATGAAGCTAATTTTTGCACCACTGAACTAGAAATGATGTGTAGAATAATCCCCTAAAGTTATGACATCTCCATGCGGGACAGTCTGTATATGAATTTTGAATTGCTCTGCTTTATGTTAAGATATAAAGCTAATTTTTGCACTACTGAACTAGAAATGAGGTGTAGAATAATCCCCTGAAGTTATGACATCTCCAAGCGGGACAGTCTGTATATGAATGTTGAATAGCTCTGCTATATGTTAAGATATAAAGCTAATTTTTGCACTACTGAACTAGAAATGAGGTGTAGAATAATCCCCTGAAGTTATGACATCTCCATGCGGGACAGTCTGTATATGAATTTTGAATTGCTCTGCTATATGTTAAGATATAAAGCTAATTTTTGCACTACTGAACTAGAAATGAGGTGTAGAATAATCCCCTGAAGTTATGACATCTCCATGCGGGACAGTCTGTGTATGAATTTTGAATAGCTCTGCTATATGTTAAGATATGAAGCTAATTTTTGCACTACTGAACTAGAAATGAGGTGTAGAATAATCCCCTGAAGTTATGACATCTCCATGCGGGACAGTCTGTATATGAATTTTGAATTGCTCTGCTATATGTTAAGATATAAAGCTAATTTTTGCACTACTGAACTAGAAATGAGGTGTAGAATAATCCCCTGAAGTTATGACATCTCCATGCGGGACAGTCTGTATATGAATTTTGAATTGCTCTGCTATATGTTAAGATATAAAGCTAATTTTTGCACTACTGATCTAGAAATGAGATGTAGAATAATCCCCTGAAGTTATGACATCTCCATGCGGGGCAGTCTGTGTATGAATTTTGAATAGCTCTGCTATATGTTAAGATATAAAGCTAATTTTTGCACTACTGAACTAGAAATGATGTGTAGAATAATCCCCTGAAGTTATGACATCTCCATGCGGGACAGTCTGTGTATGAATTTTGAATAGCTCTGCTATATGTTAAGATATAAAGCTAATTTTTGCACTACTGAACTAGAAATGAGGTGTAGAATAATCCCCTGAAGTTATGACATCTCCATGCGGGACAGTCTGTATATGAATTTTGAATTGCTCTGCTATATGTTAAGATATGAAGCTAATTTTTGCACCACTGAACTAGAAATGAGGTGTAGAATAATCCCCTGAAGTTATGACATCTCCATGTGGGACAGTCTGTATATGAATTTTGAATAGCTCTGCTATATGTTAAGATATAAAGCTAATTTTTGCACTACTGAACTAGAAATGATGTGTAGAATAATCCCCTGAAGTTATGACATCTCCATGCGGGACAGTCTGTGTATGAATTTTGAATAGCTCTGCTATATGTTAAGATATAAAGCTAATTTTTGCACTACTGAACTAGAAATGAGGTGTAGAATAATCCCCTGAAGTTATGACATCTCCATGCGGGACAGTCTGTATATGAATTTTGAATTGCTCTGCTATATGTTAAGATATGAAGCTAATTTTTGCACCACTGAACTAGAAATGAGGTGTAGAATAATCCCCTGAAGTTATGACATCTCCATGCGGGACAGTCTGTATATGAATTTTGAATAGCTCTGCTATATGTTAAGATATAAAGCTAATTTTTGCACTACTGAACTAGAAATGATGTGTAGAATAATCCCCTGAAGTTATGACATCTCCATGCGCGACAGTCTGTGTATGAATTTTGAATAGCTCTGCTATATGTTAAGATATAAAGCTAATTTTTGCACTACTGAACTAGAAATGAGGTGTAGAATAATCCCCTGAAGTTATGACATCTCCATGCGGGACAGTCTGTATATGAATTTTGAATAGCTCTGCTTTATGTTAAGATATAAAGCTAATTTTTGCACTACTGAACTAGAAATGAGGTGTAGAATAATCCCCTGAAGTTATGACATCTCCATGCGGGACAGTCTGTATATGAATTTTGAATTGCTCTGCTATATGTTAAGATATAAAGCTAATTTTTGCACTACTGAACTAGAAATGATGTGTAGAATAATCCCCTGAAGTTATGACATCTCCATGCGGGACAGTCTGTATATGAATGTTGAATAGCTCTGCTATATGTTAAGATATAAAGCTAATTTTTGCACTACTGAACTAGAAATGAGGTGTAGAATAATTCCCTGAAGTTATGACATCTCCAAGCGGGACAGTCTGTATATGAATTTTGAATTGCTCTGCTTTATGTTAAGATATAAAGCTAATTTTTGCACTACTGAACTAGAAATGAGGTGTAGAATAATCCCCTGAAGTTATGACATCTCCATGCGGGACAGTCTGTATATGAATTTTGAATAGCTCTGCTATATGTTAAGATATAAAGCTAATTTTTGCACTACTGAACTAGAAATGATGTGTAGAATAATCCCCTGAAGTTATGACATCTCCATGCGGGACAGTCTGTATATGAATGTTGAATAGCTCTGCTATATGTTAAGATATAAAGCTAATTTTTGCACTACTGAACTAGAAATGAGGTGTAGAATAATCCCCTGAAGTTATGACATCTCCAAGCGGGACAGTCTGTATATGAATTTTGAATTGCTCTGCTTTATGTTAAGATATAAAGCTAATTTTTGCACTACTGAACTAGAAATGAGGTGTAGAATAATCCCCTGAAGTTATGACATCTCCATGCGGGACAGTCTGTATATGAATTTTGAATAGCTCTGCTATATGTTAAGATATAAAGCTAATTTTTGCACTACTGAACTAGAAATGATGTGTAGAATAATCCCCTGAAGTTATGACATCTCCATGCGGGACAGTCTGTATATGAATGTTGAATAGCTCTGCTATATGTTAAGATATAAAGCTAATTTTTGCACTACTGAACTAGAAATGAGGTGTAGAATAATCCCCTGAAGTTATGACATCTCCATGCGGGACAGTCTGTATATGAATTTTGAATTGCTCTGCTATATGTTAAGATATGAAGCTAATTTTTGCACCACTGAACTAGAAATGAGGTGTAGAATAATCCCCTGAAGTTATGACATCTCCATGTGGGACAGTCTGTATATGAATTTTGAATAGCTCTGCTATATGTTAAGATATAAAGCTAATTTTTGCACTACTGAACTAGAAATGATGTGTAGAATAATCCCCTGAAGTTATGACATCTCCATGCGGGACAGTCTGTGTATGAATTTTGAATAGCTCTGCTATATGTTAAGATATAAAGCTAATTTTTGCACTACTGAACTAGAAATGAGGTGTAGAATAATCCCCTGAAGTTATGACATCTCCAAGCGGGACAGTCTGTATATGAATGTTGAATAGCTCTGCTATATGTTAAGATATAAAGCTAATTTTTGCACTACTGAACTAGAAATGAGGTGTAGAATAATCCCCTGAAGTTATGACATCTCCATGCGGGACAGTCTGTATATGAATTTTGAATTGCTCTGCTATATGTTAAGATATAAAGCTAATTTTTGCACTACTGAACTAGAAATGAGGTGTAGAATAATCCCCTGAAGTTATGACATCTCCATGCGGGACAGTCTGTGTATGAATTTTGAATAGCTCTGCTATATGTTAAGATATGAAGCTAATTTTTGCACTACTGAACTAGAAATGAGGTGTAGAATAATCCCCTGAAGTTATGACATCTCCATGCGGGACAGTCTGTATATGAATTTTGAATTGCTCTGCTATATGTTAAGATATAAAGCTAATTTTTGCACTACTGAACTAGAAATGAGGTGTAGAATAATCCCCTGAAGTTATGACATCTCCATGCGGGACAGTCTGTATATGAATTTTGAATTGCTCTGCTATATGTTAAGATATAAAGCTAATTTTTGCACTACTGAACTAGAAATGAGATGTAGAATAATCCCCTGAAGTTATGACATCTCCATGCGGGGCAGTCTGTGTATGAATTTTGAATAGCTCTGCTATATGTTAAGATATAAAGCTAATTTTTGCACTACTGAACTAGAAATGATGTGTAGAATAATCCCCTGAAGTTATGACATCTCCATGCGGGACAGTCTGTGTATGAATTTTGAATAGCTCTGCTATATGTTAAGATATAAAGCTAATTTTTGCACTACTGAACTAGAAATGAGGTGTAGAATAATCCCCTGAAGTTATGACATCTCCATGCGGGACAGTCTGTATATGAATTTTGAATTGCTCTGCTATATGTTAAGATATGAAGCTAATTTTTGCACCACTGAACTAGAAATGAGGTGTAGAATAATCCCCTGAAGTTATGACATCTCCATGTGGGACAGTCTGTATATGAATTTTGAATAGCTCTGCTATATGTTAAGATATAAAGCTAATTTTTGCACTACTGAACTAGAAATGATGTGTAGAATAATCCCCTGAAGTTATGACATCTCCATGCGGGACAGTCTGTGTATGAATTTTGAATAGCTCTGCTATATGTTAAGATATAAAGCTAGTTTTTGCACTACTGAACTAGAAATGAGGTGTAGAATAATCCCCTGAAGTTATGACATCTCCATGCGGGACAGTCTGTATATGAATTTTGAATTGCTCTGCTATATGTTAAGATATGAAGCTAATTTTTGCACCACTGAACTAGAAATGATGTGTAGAATAATCCCCTGAAGTTATGACATCTCCATGCGGGACAGTCTGTGTATGAATTTTGAATAGCTCTGCTATATGTTAAGATATAAAGCTAATTTTTGCACTACTGAACTAGAAATGAGGTGTAGAATAATCCCCTGAAGTTATGACATCTCCAAGCGGGACAGTCTGTATATGAATGTTGAATAGCTCTGCTATATGTTAAGATATAAAGCTAATTTTTGCACTACTGAACTAGAAATGAGGTGTAGAATAATCCCCTGAAGTTATGACATCTCCATGCGGGACAGTCTGTATATGAATTTTGAATTGCTCTGCTATATGTTAAGATATAAAGCTAATTTTTGCACTACTGAACTAGAAATGAGGTGTAGAATAATCCCCTGAAGTTATGACATCTCCATGCGGGACAGTCTGTGTATGAATTTTGAATAGCTCTGCTATATGTTAAGATATGAAGCTAATTTTTGCACTACTGAACTAGAAATGAGGTGTAGAATAATCCCCTGAAGTTATGACATCTCCATGCGGGACAGTCTGTATATGAATTTTGAATTGCTCTGCTATATGTTAAGATATAAAGCTAATTTTTGCACTACTGAACTAGAAATGAGGTGTAGAATAATCCCCTGAAGTTATGACATCTCCATGCGGGACAGTCTGTATATGAATTTTGAATTGCTCTGCTATATGTTAAGATATAAAGCTAATTTTTGCACTACTGAACTAGAAATGAGATGTAGAATAATCCCCTGAAGTTATGACATCTCCATGCGGGGCAGTCTGTGTATGAATTTTGAATAGCTCTGCTATATGTTAAGATATAAAGCTAATTTTTGCACTACTGAACTAGAAATGATGTGTAGAATAATCCCCTGAAGTTATGACATCTCCATGCGGGACAGTCTGTGTATGAATTTTGAATAGCTCTGCTATATGTTAAGATATAAAGCTAATTTTTGCACTACTGAACTAGAAATGAGGTGTAGAATAATCCCCTGAAGTTATGACATCTCCATGCGGGACAGTCTGTATATGAATTTTGAATTGCTCTGCTATATGTTAAGATATGAAGCTAATTTTTGCACCACTGAACTAGAAATGAGGTGTAGAATAATCCCCTGAAGTTATGACATCTCCATGTGGGACAGTCTGTATATGAATTTTGAATAGCTCTGCTATATGTTAAGATATAAAGCTAATTTTTGCACTACTGAACTAGAAATGATGTGTAGAATAATCCCCTGAAGTTATGACATCTCCATGCGGGACAGTCTGTGTATGAATTTTGAATAGCTCTGCTATATGTTAAGATATAAAGCTAGTTTTTGCACTACTGAACTAGAAATGAGGTGTAGAATAATCCCCTGAAGTTATGACATCTCCATGCGGGACAGTCTGTATATGAATTTTGAATTGCTCTGCTATATGTTAAGATATGAAGCTAATTTTTGCACCACTGAACTAGAAATGAGGTGTAGAATAATCCCCTGAAGTTATGACATCTCCATGCGGGACAGTCTGTATATGAATTTTGAATAGCTCTGCTTTATGATAAGATATGAAGCTAATTTTTGCACCACTGAACTAGAAATGAGATGTAGAATAATCCCCTGAAGTAATGACATCTCCATGCGGGACAGTCTGTGTATGAATATTGAATAGCTCTGCTATATGTTAAGATATAAAGCTAATTTTTGCACTACTGAACTAGAAATGAGGTGTAGAATAATCCCCTGAAGTTATGACATCTCCATGCGGGACAGTCTGTGTATGAATTTTGAATAGCTCTGCTATATGTTAAGATATGAAGCTAATTTTTGCACCACTGAACTAGAAATGAGATGTAGCATAATCCCCTGAAGTTATGACATCTCCATGCGGGACAGTCTGTATATGAATTTTGAATAGCTCTGCTATATGTTAAGATATAAAGCTAATTTTTGCACTACTGAACTAGAAATGATGTGTAGAATAATCCCCTGAAGTTATAACATCTCCATGCGGGACAGTCTGTATATGAATGTTGAATAGCTCTGCTTTATGTTAAGATATAAAGCTAATTTTTGCACTACTGAACTAGAAATGAGGTGTAGAATAATCCCCTGAAGTTATGACATCTCCATGCGGGACAGTCTGTATATGAATGTTGAATAGCTCTGCTATATGTTAAGATATAAAGCTAATTTTTGCACTACTGAACTAGAAATGAGATGTAGAATAATCCCCTAAAGTTATGACATCTCCATGCGGGACAGTCTGTGTATGAATTTTGAATAGCTCTGCTATATGTTAAGATATAAAGCTAATTTTTGCACTACTGAACTAGAAATGAGATGTAGAATAATCCCCTAAAGTTATGACATCTCCATGCGGGACAGTCTGTGTATGAATTTTGAATAGCTCTGCTATATGTTAAGATATGAAGCTAATTTTTGCACCACTGAACTAGAAATGATGTGTAGAATAATCCCCTAAAGTTATGACATCTCCATGCGGGACAGTCTGTATATGAATTTTGAATTGCTCTGCTTTATGTTAAGATATAAAGCTAATTTTTGCACTACTGAACTAGAAATGAGGTGTAGAATAATCCCCTGAAGTTATGACATCTCCAAGCGGGACAGTCTGTATATGAATGTTGAATAGCTCTGCTATATGTTAAGATATAAAGCTAATTTTTGCACTACTGAACTAGAAATGAGGTGTAGAATAATCCCCTGAAGTTATGACATCTCCATGCGGGACAGTCTGTATATGAATTTTGAATTGCTCTGCTATATGTTAAGATATAAAGCTAATTTTTGCACTACTGAACTAGAAATGAGGTGTAGAATAATCCCCTGAAGTTATGACATCTCCATGCGGGACAGTCTGTGTATGAATTTTGAATAGCTCTGCTATATGTTAAGATATGAAGCTAATTTTTGCACTACTGAACTAGAAATGAGGTGTAGAATAATCCCCTGAAGTTATGACATCTCCATGCGGGACAGTCTGTATATGAATTTTGAATTGCTCTGCTATATGTTAAGATATAAAGCTAATTTTTGCACTACTGAACTAGAAATGAGGTGTAGAATAATCCCCTGAAGTTATGACATCTCCATGCGGGACAGTCTGTATATGAATTTTGAATTGCTCTGCTATATGTTAAGATATAAAGCTAATTTTTGCACTACTGATCTAGAAATGAGATGTAGAATAATCCCCTGAAGTTATGACATCTCCATGCGGGGCAGTCTGTGTATGAATTTTGAATAGCTCTGCTATATGTTAAGATATAAAGCTAATTTTTGCACTACTGAACTAGAAATGATGTGTAGAATAATCCCCTGAAGTTATGACATCTCCATGCGGGACAGTCTGTGTATGAATTTTGAATAGCTCTGCTATATGTTAAGATATAAAGCTAATTTTTGCACTACTGAACTAGAAATGAGGTGTAGAATAATCCCCTGAAGTTATGACATCTCCATGCGGGACAGTCTGTATATGAATTTTGAATTGCTCTGCTATATGTTAAGATATGAAGCTAATTTTTGCACCACTGAACTAGAAATGAGGTGTAGAATAATCCCCTGAAGTTATGACATCTCCATGTGGGACAGTCTGTATATGAATTTTGAATAGCTCTGCTATATGTTAAGATATAAAGCTAATTTTTGCACTACTGAACTAGAAATGATGTGTAGAATAATCCCCTGAAGTTATGACATCTCCATGCGGGACAGTCTGTGTATGAATTTTGAATAGCTCTGCTATATGTTAAGATATAAAGCTAATTTTTGCACTACTGAACTAGAAATGAGGTGTAGAATAATCCCCTGAAGTTATGACATCTCCATGCGGGACAGTCTGTATATGAATTTTGAATTGCTCTGCTATATGTTAAGATATGAAGCTAATTTTTGCACCACTGAACTAGAAATGAGGTGTAGAATAATCCCCTGAAGTTATGACATCTCCATGCGGGACAGTCTGTATATGAATTTTGAATAGCTCTGCTATATGTTAAGATATAAAGCTAATTTTTGCACTACTGAACTAGAAATGATGTGTAGAATAATCCCCTGAAGTTATGACATCTCCATGCGCGACAGTCTGTGTATGAATTTTGAATAGCTCTGCTATATGTTAAGATATAAAGCTAATTTTTGCACTACTGAACTAGAAATGAGGTGTAGAATAATCCCCTGAAGTTATGACATCTCCATGCGGGACAGTCTGTATATGAATTTTGAATAGCTCTGCTTTATGTTAAGATATAAAGCTAATTTTTGCACTACTGAACTAGAAATGAGGTGTAGAATAATCCCCTGAAGTTATGACATCTCCATGCGGGACAGTCTGTATATGAATTTTGAATTGCTCTGCTATATGTTAAGATATAAAGCTAATTTTTGCACTACTGAACTAGAAATGATGTGTAGAATAATCCCCTGAAGTTATGACATCTCCATGCGGGACAGTCTGTATATGAATGTTGAATAGCTCTGCTATATGTTAAGATATAAAGCTAATTTTTGCACTACTGAACTAGAAATGAGGTGTAGAATAATTCCCTGAAGTTATGACATCTCCAAGCGGGACAGTCTGTATATGAATTTTGAATTGCTCTGCTTTATGTTAAGATATAAAGCTAATTTTTGCACTACTGAACTAGAAATGAGGTGTAGAATAATCCCCTGAAGTTATGACATCTCCATGCGGGACAGTCTGTATATGAATTTTGAATAGCTCTGCTATATGTTAAGATATAAAGCTAATTTTTGCACTACTGAACTAGAAATGATGTGTAGAATAATCCCCTGAAGTTATGACATCTCCATGCGGGACAGTCTGTATATGAATGTTGAATAGCTCTGCTATATGTTAAGATATAAAGCTAATTTTTGCACTACTGAACTAGAAATGAGGTGTAGAATAATTCCCTGAAGTTATGACATCTCCAAGCGGGACAGTCTGTATATGAATTTTGAATTGCTCTGCTTTATGTTAAGATATAAAGCTAATTTTTGCACTACTGAACTAGAAATGAGGTGTAGAATAATCCCCTGAAGTTATGACATCTCCATGCGGGACAGTCTGTATATGAATTTTGAATAGCTCTGCTATATGTTAAGATATAAAGCTAATTTTTGCACTACTGAACTAGAAATGATGTGTAGAATAATCCCCTGAAGTTATGACATCTCCATGCGGGACAGTCTGTATATGAATTTTGAATAGCTCTGCTATATGTTAAGATATAAAGCTAATTTTTGCACTACTGAACTAGAAATGAGGTGTAGAATAATCCCCTGAAGTTATGACATCTCCATGCGGGACAGTCTGTATATGAATGTTGAATAGCTCTGCTATATGTTAAGATATAAAGCTAATTTTTGCACTACTGAACTAGAAATGAGGTGTAGAATAATCCCCTGAAGTTATGACATCTCCATGCGGGACAGTCTGTGTATGAATTTTGAATAGCTCTGCTATATGTTAAGATATAAAGCTAATTTTTGCACTACTGAACTAGAAATGAGATGTAGAAAAATCCCCGAAAGTTATGACATCTCCATGCGGGACAGTCTGTATATGAATTTTGAATAGCTCTGCTATATGTTAAGATATGAAGCTAATTTTTGCACTATTGAACTAGAAATGATGTGTAGAATAATCCCCTGAAGTTATGACATCTCCATGCGGGACAGTCTGTATATGAATTTTGAATAGCTCTGCTATATGTTAAGATATAAAGCTAATTTTTGCACTACTGAACTAGAAATGAGGTGTAGAATAATCCCCTGAAGTTATGACATCTCCATGCGGGACAGTCTGTATATGAATGTTGAATAGCTCTGCTATATGTTAAGATATAAAGCTAATTTTTGCACTACTGAACTAGAAATGAGGTGTAGAATAATCCCCTGAAGTTATGACATCTCCATGCGGGACAGTCTGTGTATGAATTTTGAATAGCTCTGCTATATGTTAAGATATAAAGCTAATTTTTGCACTACTGAACTAGAAATGAGATGTAGAAAAATCCCCGAAAGTTATGACATCTCCATGCGGGACAGTCTGTGTATGAATTTTGAATTCCTCTGCTTTATGTTAAGATATAAAGCTAATTTTTGCACTACTGAAATAGAAATGATGTGTAGAATAATCCCCTGAAGTTATGACATCTCCATGCGGGACAGTCTGTATATGAATTTTGAATAGCTCTGCTATATGTTAAGATATAAAGCTAATTTTTGCACTACTGAACTAGAAATGAGGTGTAGAATAATCCCCTGAAGGTATGACATCTCCTTGCGGGACAGTCTGTGTATGAATTTTGAATAGCTCTGCTATATGTTAAGATATAAAGCTAATTTTTGCACTACTGAACTAGAAATGAGATGTAGAATAATCCCCTGAAGGTATGACATCTCCATGCGGGACAGTCTGTGTATGAATTTTGAATTGCTCTGCAATATGTTAAGATATGAAGCTAATTTTTGCACTACTGAACTAGAAATGATGTGTAGAATAATCCCCTGAAGTTATGACATCTCCATGCGGGACAGTCTGTGTATGAATTTTGAATAGCTCTGCTATATGTTAAGATATAAAGCTAATTTTTGCACTACTGAAATAGAAATGAGATGTAGAATAATCCCCTGAAGTTATGACATCTCCATGCGGGACAGTCTGTATATGAATGTTGAATAGCTCTGCTATATGTTAAGATATAAAGCTAATTTTTGCACTACTGAACTAGAAATGAGATGTAGAATAATCCCCTGAAGTTATGACATCTCCATGCGGGACAGTCTGTGTATGAATTTTGAATAGCTCTGCTATATGTTAAGATATAAAGCTAATTTTTGCACTACTGAACTAGAAATGAGATGTAGAATAATCCCCTGAAGGTATGACATCTCCTTGCGGGACAGTCTGTGTATGAATTTTGAATTGCTCTGCTATATGTTAAGATATGAAGCTAATTTTTGCACTACTGAACTAGAAATGAGATGTAGAATAATCCCCTGAAGTTATGACATTTCCATGCGGGACAGTCTGTGTATGAATTTTGAATTGCTCTGCTTTATGTTAAGATATAAAGCTAATTTTTGCACTACTGAACTAGAAATGATGTGTAAAATAATCCCCAGAAGTTATGACATCTCCATGCGGGACAGTCTGTGTATGAATTTTGAATAGCTCTGCTATATGTTAAGATATAAAGCTAATTTTTGCACTACTGAACTAGAAATGAGGTGTAGAATAATCCCCTGAAGTTATGACATCTCCATGCGGGACAGTCTGTATATGAATGTTGAATAGCTCTGCTATATGTTAAGATATAAAGCTAATTTTTGCACTACTGAACTAGAAATGAGGTGTAGAATAATCCCCTGAAGTTATGACATCTCCATGCGGGACAGTCTGTGTATGAATTTTGAATAGCTCTGCTATATGTTAAGATATAAAGCTAATTTTTGCACTACTGAACTAGAAATGAGATGTAGAAAAATCCCCGAAAGTTATGACATCTCCATGCGGGACAGTCTGTATATGAATTTTGAATAGCTCTGCTATATGTTAAGATATGAAGCTAATTTTTGCACTATTGAACTAGAAATGATGTGTAGAATAATCCCCTGAAGTTATGACATCTCCATGCGGGACAGTCTGTATATGAATTTTGAATAGCTCTGCTATATGTTAAGATATAAAGCTAATTTTTGCACTACTGAACTAGAAATGAGGTGTAGAATAATCCCCTGAAGTTATGACATCTCCATGCGGGACAGTCTGTATATGAATGTTGAATAGCTCTGCTATATGTTAAGATATAAAGCTAATTTTTGCACTACTGAACTAGAAATGAGGTGTAGAATAATCCCCTGAAGTTATGACATCTCCATGCGGGACAGTCTGTGTATGAATTTTGAATAGCTCTGCTATATGTTAAGATATAAAGCTAATTTTTGCACTACTGAACTAGAAATGAGATGTAGAAAAATCCCCGAAAGTTATGACATCTCCATGCGGGACAGTCTGTGTATGAATTTTGAATTGCTCTGCTTTATGTTAAGATATAAAGCTAATTTTTGCACTACTGAAATAGAAATGATGTGTAGAATAATCCCCTGAAGTTATGACATCTCCATGCGGGACAGTCTGTATATGAATTTTGAATAGCTCTGCTATATGTTAAGATATAAAGCTAATTTTTGCACTACTGAACTAGAAATGAGGTGTAGAATAATCCCCTGAAGGTATGACATCTCCTTGCGGGACAGTCTGTGTATGAATTTTGAATAGCTCTGCTATATGTTAAGATATAAAGCTAATTTTTGCACTACTGAACTAGAAATGAGATGTAGAATAATCCCCTGAAGGTATGACATCTCCATGCGGGACAGTCTGTGTATGAATTTTGAATTGCTCTGCTATATGTTAAGATATGAAGCTAATTTTTGCACTACTGAACTAGAAATGATGTGTAGAATAATCCCCTGAAGTTATGACATCTCCATGCGGGACAGTCTGTGTATGAATTTTGAATAGCTCTGCTATATGTTAAGATATAAAGCTAATTTTTGCACTACTGAAATAGAAATGAGATGTAGAATAATCCCCTGAAGTTATGACATCTCCATGCGGGACAGTCTGTATATGAATGTTGAATAGCTCTGCTATATGTTAAGATATAAAGCTAATTTTTGCACTACTGAACTAGAAATGAGATGTAGAATAATCCCCTGAAGTTATGACATCTCCATGCGGGACAGTCTGTGTATGAATTTTGAATAGCTCTGCTATATGTTAAGATATAAAGCTAATTTTTGCACTACTGAACTAGAAATGAGATGTAGAATAATCCCCTGAAGGTATGACATCTCCTTGCGGGACAGTCTGTGTATGAATTTTGAATTGCTCTGCTATATGTTAAGATATGAAGCTAATTTTTGCACTACTGAACTAGAAATGAGATGTAGAATAATCCCCTGAAGTTATGACATCTCCATGCGGGACAGTCTGTGTATGAATTTTGAATTGCTCTGCTTTATGTTAAGATATAAAGCTAATTTTTGCACTACTGAACTAGAAATGATGTGTAAAATAATCCCCTGAAGTTATGACATCTCCATGCGGGACAGTCTGTGTATGAATTTTGAATAGCTCTGCTATATGTTAAGATATAAAGCTAATTTTTGCACTACTGAACTAGAAATGAGATGTAGAATAATCCCCTGAAGTTATGACATCTCCATGCGGGACAGTCTGTGTATGAATTTTGAATAGCTCTGCTATATGTTAAGATATAAAGCTAATTTTTGCACTACTGAACTAGAAATGATGTGTAGAATAATCCCCTGAAGTTATGACATCTCCATTCGGGACAGTCTGTATATGAATTTTGAATAGCTCTGCTATATGTTAAGATATAAAGCTAATTTTTGCACTACTGAACTAGAAATGAGATGTAGAATAATCCCCTGAAGTTATGACATCTCCATGCGGGACAGTCTGTACATGAATTTTGAATAGCTCTGCTATATGTTAAGATATAAAGCTAATTTTTGCACTACTGAACTAGAAATGATGTGTAGAATAATCCCCTGAAGTTATGACATCTCCATGCGGGACAGTCTGTATATGAATGTTGAATAGCTCTGCTATATGTTAAGATATAAAGCTAATTTTTGCACTACTGAGCTAGATATGAGATGTAGAATAATCCCCTGAAGGTATGACATCTCCATGCGGGACAGTCTGTGTATGAATTTTGAATAGCTCTGCTATATGTTAAGATATAAAGCTAATTATTGCACTACTGAACTAGAAATGAGATGTAGAAAAAACCCCTAAAGTTATGACATCTCCATGCGGGACAGTCTGTATATGAATTTTGAATAGCTCTGCTTTATGTTAAGATATAAAGCTAATTTTTGCACTACTGAACTAGAAATGAGATGTAGAATAATCCCCTGAAGTTATGACATCTCCATGCGGGACAGTCTGTATATGAATGTTGAATAGCTCTGCTATATGTTAAGATATAAAGCTAATTTTTGCACTACTGAACTAGAAATGAGATGTAGCATAATCCCCTGAAGTTATGACATCTCCATGCGGGACAGTCTGTATATGAATGTTGAATAGCTCTGCTATATGTTAAGATATAAAGCTAATTTATGCACTACTGAACTAGAAATGAGATGTAGCATAATCCCCTGAAGTTATGACATCTCCATGCGGGACAGTCTGTATATGAATGTTGAATAGCTCTGCTTTATGTTAAGATATAAAGCTAATTTTTGCACTACTGAACTAGAAATGAGATGTAGAATAGTCCCCTGAAGTTATGACATCTCCATGCGGGACAGTCTGTATATGAATGTTGAATAGCTCTGCTATATGTTAAGATATAAAGCTAATTTTTGCACTACTGAACTAGAAATGAGATGTAGAATAATCCCCTAAAATTATGACATCTCCATGCGGGACAGTCTGTGTATGAATTTTGAATAGCTCTGCTATATGTTAAGATATGAAGCTAATTTTTCACCACTGAACTAGAAATGATGTGTAGAATAATCCCCTGAAGTTATGACATCTCCATGCGGGACAGTCTGTATATGAATTTTGAATTGCTCTGCTTTATGTTAAGATATAAAGCTAATTTTTGCACTACTGAACTAGAAATGAGGTGTAGAATAATCCCCTGAAGTTATGACATCTCCAAGCGGGACAGTCGGTATATGAATTTTGAATTGCTCTGCTATATGTTAAGATATAAAGCTAATTTTTGCACTACTGAACTAGAAATGAGATGTAGAATAATCCCCTGAAGTTATGACATCTCCATGCGGGACAGTCTGTGTATGAATTTTGAATAGCTCTGCTATATGTTAAGATATAAAGCTAATTTTTGCACTACTGAACTAGAAATGAGATGTAGAAAAATCCCCTAAAGGTATGACAACTCCATGCGGGACAGTCTGTATCTGAATTTTGAATAGCTCTGCTATATGTTAAGATATAAAGCTAATTTTTGCACTACTGAACTAGAAATGAGATGTAGAATAATCCCCTGAAGTTATGACATCTCCATGCGGGACAGTCTGTATATGAATGTTGAATAGCTCTGCTATATGTTAAGATATAAAGCTAATTTTTGCACTACTGAACTAGAAATGAGGTGTAGAATAATCCCCTGAAGTTATGACATCTCCATGCGGGACAGTCTGTGTATGAATTTTGAATAGCTCTGCTATATGTTAAGATATAAAGCTAATTTTTGCACTACTGAACTAGAAATGAGATGTAGAAAAATCCCCGAAAGTTATGACATCTCCATGCGGGACAGTCTGTATATGAATTTTGAATAGCTCTGCTATATGTTAAGATATAAAGCTAATTTTTGCACTACTGAACTAGAAATGAGGTGTAGAATAATCCCCTGAAGTTATGACATCTCCATGCGGGACAGTCTGTATATGAATGTTGAATAGCTCTGCTATATGTTAAGATATAAAGCTAATTTTTGCACTACTGAACTAGAAATGAGGTGTAGAATAATCCCCTGAAGTTATGACATCTCCATGCGGGACAGTCTGTGTATGAATTTTGAATAGCTCTGCTATATGTTAAGATATAAAGCTAATTTTTGCACTACTGAACTAGAAATGAGATGTAGAAAAATCCCCGAAAGTTATGACATCTCCATGCGGGACAGTCTGTGTATGAATTTTGAATTGCTCTGCTTTATGTTAAGATATAAAGCTAATTTTTGCACTACTGAAATAGAAATGATGTGTAGAATAATCCCCTGAAGTTATGACATCTCCATGCGGGACAGTCTGTATATGAATTTTGAATAGCTCTGCTATATGTTAAGATATAAAGCTAATTTTTGCACTACTGAACTAGAAATGAGGTGTAGAATAATCCCCTGAAGGTATGACATCTCCTTGCGGGACAGTCTGTGTATGAATTTTGAATAGCTCTGCTATATGTTAAGATATAAAGCTAATTTTTGCACTACTGAACTAGAAATGAGATGTAGAATAATCCCCTGAAGGTATGACATCTCCATGCGGGACAGTCTGTGTATGAATTTTGAATTGCTCTGCTATATGTTAAGATATGAAGCTAATTTTTGCACTACTGAACTAGAAATGATGTGTAGAATAATCCCCTGAAGTTATGACATCTCCATGCGGGACAGTCTGTGTATGAATTTTGAATAGCTCTGCTATATGTTAAGATATAAAGCTAATTTTTGCACTACTGAAATAGAAATGAGATGTAGAATAATCCCCTGAAGTTATGACATCTCCATGCGGGACAGTCTGTATATGAATGTTGAATAGCTCTGCTATATGTTAAGATATAAAGCTAATTTTTGCACTACTGAACTAGAAATGAGATGTAGAATAATCCCCTGAAGTTATGACATCTCCATGCGGGACAGTCTGTGTATGAATTTTGAATAGCTCTGCTATATGTTAAGATATAAAGCTAATTTTTGCACTACTGAACTAGAAATGAGATGTAGAATAATCCCCTGAAGGTATGACATCTCCTTGCGGGACAGTCTGTGTATGAATTTTGAATTGCTCTGCTATATGTTAAGATATGAAGCTAATTTTTGCACTACTGAACTAGAAATGAGATGTAGAATAATCCCCTGAAGTTATGACATCTCCATGCGGGACAGTCTGTGTATGAATTTTGAATTGCTCTGCTTTATGTTAAGATATAAAGCTAATTTTTGCACTACTGAACTAGAAATGATGTGTAAAATAATCCCCTGAAGTTATGACATCTCCATGCGGGACAGTCTGTGTATGAATGTTGAATAGCTCTGCTATATGTTAAGATATAAAGCTAATTTTTGCACTACTGAACTAGAAATGAGATGTAGAATAATCCCCTGAAGTTATGACATCTCCATGCGGGACAGTCTGTGTATGAATTTTGAATTGCTCTGCTATATGTTAAGATATGAAGCTAATTTTTGCACTACTGAACTAGAAATGAGGTGTAGAATAATCCCCTGAAGTTATGACATCTCCATGCGGGACAGTCTGTATATGAATGTTGAATAGCTCTGCTATATGTTAAGATATAAAGCTAATTTTTGCACTACTGAACTAGAAATGAGGTGTAGAATAATCCCCTGAAGTTATGACATCTCCATGCGGGACAGTCTGTGTATGAATTTTGAATAGCTCTGCTATATGTTAAGATATAAAGCTAATTTTTGCACTACTGAACTAGAAATGAGATGTAGAAAAATCCCCGAAAGTTATGACATCTCCATGCGGGACAGTCTGTATATGAATTTTGAATAGCTCTGCTATATGTTAAGATATGAAGCTAATTTTTGCACTATTGAACTAGAAATGATGTGTAGAATAATCCCCTGAAGTTATGACATCTCCATGCGGGACAGTCTGTATATGAATTTTGAATAGCTCTGCTATATGTTAAGATATAAAGCTAATTTTTGCACTACTGAACTAGAAATGAGGTGTAGAATAATCCCCTGAAGTTATGACATCTCCATGCGGGACAGTCTGTATATGAATGTTGAATAGCTCTGCTATATGTTAAGATATAAAGCTAATTTTTGCACTACTGAACTAGAAATGAGGTGTAGAATAATCCCCTGAAGTTATGACATCTCCATGCGGGACAGTCTGTGTATGAATTTTGAATAGCTCTGCTATATGTTAAGATATAAAGCTAATTTTTGCACTACTGAACTAGAAATGAGATGTAGAAAAATCCCCGAAAGTTATGACATCTCCATGCGGGACAGTCTGTGTATGAATTTTGAATTGCTCTGCTTTATGTTAAGATATAAAGCTAATTTTTGCACTACTGAAATAGAAATGATGTGTAGAATAATCCCCTGAAGTTATGACATCTCCATGCGGGACAGTCTGTATATGAATTTTGAATAGCTCTGCTATATGTTAAGATATAAAGCTAATTTTTGCACTACTGAACTAGAAATGAGGTGTAGAATAATCCCCTGAAGGTATGACATCTCCTTGCGGGACAGTCTGTGTATGAATTTTGAATAGCTCTGCTATATGTTAAGATATAAAGCTAATTTTTGCACTACTGAACTAGAAATGAGATGTAGAATAATCCCCTGAAGGTATGACATCTCCATGCGGGACAGTCTGTGTATGAATTTTGAATTGCTCTGCTATATGTTAAGATATGAAGCTAATTTTTGCACTACTGAACTAGAAATGATGTGTAGAATAATCCCCTGAAGTTATGACATCTCCATGCGGGACAGTCTGTGTATGAATTTTGAATAGCTCTGCTATATGTTAAGATATAAAGCTAATTTTTGCACTACTGAAATAGAAATGAGATGTAGAATAATCCCCTGAAGTTATGACATCTCCATGCGGGACAGTCTGTATATGAATGTTGAATAGCTCTGCTATATGTTAAGATATAAAGCTAATTTTTGCACTACTGAACTAGAAATGAGATGTAGAATAATCCCCTGAAGTTATGACATCTCCATGCGGGACAGTCTGTGTATGAATTTTGAATAGCTCTGCTATATGTTAAGATATAAAGCTAATTTTTGCACTACTGAACTAGAAATGAGATGTAGAATAATCCCCTGAAGGTATGACATCTCCTTGCGGGACAGTCTGTGTATGAATTTTGAATTGCTCTGCTATATGTTAAGATATGAAGCTAATTTTTGCACTACTGAACTAGAAATGAGATGTAGAATAATCCCCTGAAGTTATGACATCTCCATGCGGGACAGTCTGTGTATGAATTTTGAATTGCTCTGCTTTATGTTAAGATATAAAGCTAATTTTTGCACTACTGAACTAGAAATGATGTGTAAAATAATCCCCTGAAGTTATGACATCTCCATGCGGGACAGTCTGTATATGAATGTTGAATAGCTCTGCTATATGTTAAGATATAAAGCTAATTTTTGCACTACTGAACTAGAAATGAGGTGTAGAATAATCCCCTGAAGTTATGACATCTCCATGCGGGACAGTCTGTGTATGAATTTTGAATAGCTCTGCTATATGTTAAGATATAAAGCTAATTTTTGCACTACTGAACTAGAAATGAGATGTAGAAAAATCCCCGAAAGTTATGACATCTCCATGCGGGACAGTCTGTGTATGAATTTTGAATTGCTCTGCTTTATGTTAAGATATAAAGCTAATTTTTGCACTACTGAAATAGAAATGATGTGTAGAATAATCCCCTGAAGTTATGACATCTCCATGCGGGACAGTCTGTATATGAATTTTGAATAGCTCTGCTATATGTTAAGATATAAAGCTAATTTTTGCACTACTGAACTAGAAATGAGGTGTAGAATAATCCCCTGAAGGTATGACATCTCCTTGCGGGACAGTCTGTGTATGAATTTTGAATAGCTCTGCTATATGTTAAGATATAAAGCTAATTTTTGCACTACTGAACTAGAAATGAGATGTAGAATAATCCCCTGAAGGTATGACATCTCCATGCGGGACAGTCTGTGTATGAATTTTGAATTGCTCTGCTATATGTTAAGATATGAAGCTAATTTTTGCACTACTGAACTAGAAATGATGTGTAGAATAATCCCCTGAAGTTATGACATCTCCATGCGGGACAGTCTGTGTATGAATTTTGAATAGCTCTGCTATATGTTAAGATATAAAGCTAATTTTTGCACTACTGAAATAGAAATGAGATGTAGAATAATCCCCTGAAGTTATGACATCTCCATGCGGGACAGTCTGTATATGAATGTTGAATAGCTCTGCTATATGTTAAGATATAAAGCTAATTTTTGCACTACTGAACTAGAAATGAGATGTAGAATAATCCCCTGAAGTTATGACATCTCCATGCGGGACAGTCTGTGTATGAATTTTGAATAGCTCTGCTATATGTTAAGATATAAAGCTAATTTTTGCACTACTGAACTAGAAATGAGATGTAGAATAATCCCCTGAAGGTATGACATCTCCTTGCGGGACAGTCTGTGTATGAATTTTGAATTGCTCTGCTATATGTTAAGATATGAAGCTAATTTTTGCACTACTGAACTAGAAATGAGATGTAGAATAATCCCCTGAAGTTATGACATCTCCATGCGGGACAGTCTGTGTATGAATTTTGAATTGCTCTGCTTTATGTTAAGATATAAAGCTAATTTTTGCACTACTGAACTAGAAATGATGTGTAAAATAATCCCCTGAAGTTATGACATCTCCATGCGGGACAGTCTGTGTATGAATGTTGAATAGCTCTGCTATATGTTAAGATATAAAGCTAATTTTTGCACTACTGAACTAGAAATGAGATGTAGAATAATCCCCTGAAGTTATGACATCTCCATGCGGGACAGTCTGTGTATGAATTTTGAATTGCTCTGCTATATGTTAAGATATGAAGCTAATTTTTGCACTACTGAACTAGAAATGAGGTGTAGAATAATCCCCTGAAGTTATGACATCTCCATGCGGGACAGTCTGTATATGAATGTTGAATAGCTCTGCTATATGTTAAGATATAAAGCTAATTTTTGCACTACTGAACTAGAAATGAGGTGTAGAATAATCCCCTGAAGTTATGACATCTCCATGCGGGACAGTCTGTGTATGAATTTTGAATAGCTCTGCTATATGTTAAGATATAAAGCTAATTTTTGCACTACTGAACTAGAAATGAGATTTAGAAAAATCCCCGAAAGTTATGACATCTCCATGCGGGACAGTCTGTATATGAATTTTGAATAGCTCTGCTATATGTTAAGATATGAAGCTAATTTTTGCACTATTGAACTAGAAATGATGTGTAGAATAATCCCCTGAAGTTATGACATCTCCATGCGGGACAGTCTGTATATGAATTTTGAATAGCTCTGCTATATGTTAAGATATAAAGCTAATTTTTGCACTACTGAACTAGAAATGAGGTGTAGAATAATCCCCTGAAGTTATGACATCTCCATGCGGGACAGTCTGTATATGAATGTTGAATAGCTCTGCTATATGTTAAGATATAAAGCTAATTTTTGCACTACTGAACTAGAAATGAGGTGTAGAATAATCCCCTGAAGTTATGACATCTCCATGCGGGACAGTCTGTGTATGAATTTTGAATAGCTCTGCTATATGTTAAGATATAAAGCTAATTTTTGCACTACTGAAATAGAAATGAGATGTAGAATAATCCCCTGAAGTTATGACATCTCCATGCGGGACAGTCTGTATATGAATGTTGAATAGCTCTGCTATATGTTAAGATATAAAGCTAATTTTTGCACTACTGAACTAGAAATGAGATGTAGAATAATCCCCTGAAGTTATGACATCTCCATGCGGGACAGTCTGTGTATGAATTTTGAATAGCTCTGCTATATGTTAAGATATAAAGCTAATTTTTGCACTACTGAACTAGAAATGAGATGTAGAATAATCCCCTGAAGGTATGACATCTCCTTGCGGGACAGTCTGTGTATGAATTTTGAATTGCTCTGCTATATGTTAAGATATGAAGCTAATTTTTGCACTACTGAACTAGAAATGAGATGTAGAATAATCCCCTGAAGTTATGACATCTCCATGCGGGACAGTCTGTGTATGAATTTTGAATTGCTCTGCTTTATGTTAAGATATAAAGCTAATTTTTGCACTACTGAACTAGAAATGATGTGTAAAATAATCCCCTGAAGTTATGACATCTCCATGCGGGACAGTCTGTGTATGAATGTTGAATAGCTCTGCTATATGTTAAGATATAAAGCTAATTTTTGCACTACTGAACTAGAAATGAGATGTAGAATAATCCCCTGAAGTTATGACATCTCCATGCGGGACAGTCTGTGTATGAATTTTGAATTGCTCTGCTATATGTTAAGATATGAAGCTAATTTTTGCACTACTGAACTAGAAATGAGGTGTAGAATAATCCCCTGAAGTTATGACATCTCCATGCGGGACAGTCTGTATATGAATGTTGAATAGCTCTGCTATATGTTAAGATATAAAGCTAATTTTTGCACTACTGAACTAGAAATGAGGTGTAGAATAATCCCCTGAAGTTATGACATCTCCATGCGGGACAGTCTGTGTATGAATTTTGAATAGCTCTGCTATATGTTAAGATATAAAGCTAATTTTTGCACTACTGAACTAGAAATGAGATGTAGAAAAATCCCCGAAAGTTATGACATCTCCATGCGGGACAGTCTGTATATGAATTTTGAATAGCTCTGCTATATGTTAAGATATGAAGCTAATTTTTGCACTATTGAACTAGAAATGATGTGTAGAATAATCCCCTGAAGTTATGACATCTCCATGCGGGACAGTCTGTATATGAATTTTGAATAGCTCTGCTATATGTTAAGATATAAAGCTAATTTTTGCACTACTGAACTAGAAATGAGGTGTAGAATAATCCCCTGAAGTTATGACATCTCCATGCGGGACAGTCTGTATATGAATGTTGAATAGCTCTGCTATATGTTAAGATATAAAGCTAATTTTTGCACTACTGAACTAGAAATGAGGTGTAGAATAATCCCCTGAAGTTATGACATCTCCATGCGGGACAGTCTGTGTATGAATTTTGAATAGCTCTGCTATATGTTAAGATATAAAGCTAATTTTTGCACTACTGAACTAGAAATGAGATGTAGAAAAATCCCCGAAAGTTATGACATCTCCATGCGGGACAGTCTGTGTATGAATTTTGAATTGCTCTGCTTTATGTTAAGATATAAAGCTAATTTTTGCACTACTGAAATAGAAATGATGTGTAGAATAATCCCCTGAAGTTATGACATCTCCATGCGGGACAGTCTGTATATGAATTTTGAATAGCTCTGCTATATGTTAAGATATAAAGCTAATTTTTGCACTACTGAACTAGAAATGAGGTGTAGAATAATCCCCTGAAGGTATGACATCTCCTTGCGGGACAGTCTGTGTATGAATTTTGAATAGCTCTGCTATATGTTAAGATATAAAGCTAATTTTTGCACTACTGAACTAGAAATGAGATGTAGAATAATCCCCTGAAGGTATGACATCTCCATGCGGGACAGTCTGTGTATGAATTTTGAATTGCTCTGCTATATGTTAAGATATGAAGCTAATTTTTGCACTACTGAACTAGAAATGATGTGTAGAATAATCCCCTGAAGTTATGACATCTCCATGCGGGACAGTCTGTGTATGAATTTTGAATAGCTCTGCTATATGTTAAGATATAAAGCTAATTTTTGCACTACTGAAATAGAAATGAGATGTAGAATAATCCCCTGAAGTTATGACATCTCCATGCGGGACAGTCTGTATATGAATGTTGAATAGCTCTGCTATATGTTAAGATATAAAGCTAATTTTTGCACTACTGAACTAGAAATGAGATGTAGAATAATCCCCTGAAGTTATGACATCTCCATGCGGGACAGTCTGTGTATGAATTTTGAATAGCTCTGCTATATGTTAAGATATAAAGCTAATTTTTGCACTACTGAACTAGAAATGAGATGTAGAATAATCCCCTGAAGGTATGACATCTCCTTGCGGGACAGTCTGTGTATGAATTTTGAATTGCTCTGCTATATGTTAAGATATGAAGCTAATTTTTGCACTACTGAACTAGAAATGAGATGTAGAATAATCCCCTGAAGTTATGACATCTCCATGCGGGACAGTCTGTGTATGAATTTTGAATTGCTCTGCTTTATGTTAAGATATAAAGCTAATTTTTGCACTACTGAACTAGAAATGATGTGTAAAATAATCCCCTGAAGTTATGACATCTCCATGCGGGACAGTCTGTGTATGAATTTTGAATAGCTCTGCTATATGTTAAGATATAAAGCTAATTTTTGCACTACTGAACTAGAAATGAGATGTAGAATAATCCCCTGAAGTTATGACATCTCCATGCGGGACAGTCTGTGTATGAATTTTGAATAGCTCTGCTATATGTTAAGATATAAAGCTAATTTTTGCACTACTGAACTAGAAATGATGTGTAGAATAATCCCCTGAAGTTATGACATCTCCATTCGGGACAGTCTGTATATGAATTTTGAATAGCTCTGCTATATGTTAAGATATAAAGCTAATTTTTGCACTACTGAACTAGAAATGAGATGTAGAATAATCCCCTGAAGTTATGACATCTCCATGCGGGACAGTCTGTAAATGAATTTTGAATAGCTCTGCTATATGTTAAGATATAAAGCTAATTTTTGCACTACTGAACTAGAAATGATGTGTAGAATAATCCCCTGAAGTTATGACATCTCCATGCGGGACAGTCTGTATATGAATGTTGAATAGCTCTGCTATATGTTAAGATATAAAGCTAATTTTTGCACTACTGAGCTAGATATGAGATGTAGAATAATCCCCTGAAGGTATGACATCTCCATGCGGGACAGTCTGTGTATGAATTTTGAATAGCTCTGCTATATGTTAAGATATAAAGCTAATTATTGCACTACTGAACTAGAAATGAGATGTAGAAAAAACCCCTAAAGTTATGACATCTCCATGCGGGACAGTCTGTATATGAATTTTGAATAGCTCTGCTTTATGTTAAGATATAAAGCTAATTTTTGCACTACTGAACTAGAAATGAGATGTAGAATAATCCCCTGAAGTTAGGACATCTCCATGCGGGACAGTCTGTATATGAATGTTGAATAGCTCTGCTATATGTTAAGATATAAAGCTAATTTTTGCACTACTGAACTAGAAATGAGATGTAGCATAATCCCCTGAAGTTATGACATCTCCATGCGGGACAGTCTGTATATGAATGTTGAATAGCTCTGCTATATGTTAAGATATAAAGCTAATTTATGCACTACTGAACTAGAAATGAGATGTAGCATAATCCCCTGAAGTTATGACATCTCCATGCGGGACAGTCTGTATATGAATGTTGAATAGCTCTGCTTTATGTTAAGATATAAAGCTAATTTTTGCACTACTGAACTAGAAATGAGATGTAGAATAGTCCCCTGAAGTTATGACATCTCCATGCGGGACAGTCTGTATATGAATGTTGAATAGCTCTGCTATATGTTAAGATATAAAGCTAATTTTTGCACTACTGAACTAGAAATGAGATGTAGAATAATCCCCTAAAGTTATGACATCTCCATGCGGGACAGTCTGTGTATGAATTTTGAATAGCTCTGCTATATGTTAAGATATGAAGCTAATTTTTCACCACTGAACTAGAAATGATGTGTAGAATAATCCCCTGAAGTTATGACATCTCCAAGCGGGACAGTCTGTATATGAATTTTGAATTGCTCTGCTTTATGTTAAGATATAAAGCTAATTTTTGCACTACTGAACTAGAAATGAGGTGTAGAATAATCCCCTGAAGTTATGACATCTCCAAGCGGGACAGTCGGTATATGAATTTTGAATTGCTCTGCTATATGTTAAGATATAAAGCTAATTTTTGCACTACTGAACTAGAAATGAGATGTAGAATAATCCCCTGAAGTTATGACATCTCCATGCGGGGCAGTCTGTGTATGAATTTTGAATTGCTCTGCTTTATGTTAAGATATAAAGCTAATTTTTGCACTACTGAACTAGAAATGAGATGTAGAATAATCCCCTGAAGTTATGACATCTCCATGCGGGACAGTCTGTGTATGAATTTTGAATAGCTCTGCTATATGTTAAGATATAAAGCTAATTTTTGCACTACTGAACTAGAAATGAGATGTAGAATAATCCCCTGAAGTTATGACATCTCCATGCGGGACAGTCTGTATATGAATGTTGAATAGCTCTGCTATATGTTAAGATATAAAGCTAATTTTTGCACTACTGAACTAGAAATGAGGTGTAGAATAATCCCCTGAAGTTATGACATCTCCATGCGGGACAGTCTGTATATGAATTTTGAATTGCTCTGCTATATGTTAAGATATAAAGCTAATTTTTGCACTACTGAACTAGAAATGAGATGTAGAATAATCCCCTGAAGTTATGACATCTCCATGCGGGACAGTCAGTATATGAATGTTGAATAGCTCTGCTATATGTTAAGATATAAAGCTAATTTTTGCACTACTGAACTAGAAATGAGGTGTAGAATAATCCCCTGAAGTTATGACATCTCCATGCGGGACAGTCTGTGTATGAATTTTGAATAGCTCTGCTATATGTTAAGATATAAAGCTAATTTTTGCACTACTGAACTAGAAATGAGATGTAGAATAATCCCCTGAAGTTATGACATCTCCATGCGGGACAGTCTGTGTATGAATTTTGAATAGCTCTGCTATATGTTAAGATATAAAGCTAATTTTTGCACTACTGAACTAGAAATGAGATGTAGAAAAATCCCCTAAAGGTGTGACATCTCCATGCGGGACAGTCTGTGTATGAATTTTGAATAGCTCTGCTATATGTTAAGATATAAAGCTAATTTTTGCACTACTGAACTAGAAATGAGGTGTAGAATAATCCCCTGAAGTTATGACATCTCCATGCGGGACAGTCTGTATATGAATTTTGAATTGCTCTGCTATATGTTAAGATATAAAGCTAATTTTTGCACTACTGAACTAGAAATGAGGTGTAGAATAATCCCCTGAAGTTATGACATCTCCATGCGGGACAGTCTGTATATGAATGTTGAATAGCTCTGCTATATGTTAAGATATAAAGCTAATTTTTGCACTACTGAACTAGAAATGAGATGTAGAAAAAACCCCTAAAGTTATGACATCTCCATGCGGGACAGTCTGTGTATGAATTTTGAATAGCTCTGCTATATGTTAAGATATAAAGCTAATTATTGCACTACTGAACTAGAAATGAGGTGTAGAATAATCCCCTGAACTAATGACATCTCCATGCGGGACAGTCTGTATATGAATGTTGAATAGCTCTGCTATATGTTAAGATATAAAGCTAATTTTTGCACTACTGAACTAGAAATGAGGTGTAGAATAATCCCCTGAAGTTATGACATCTCCATGCGGGACAGTCTGTATATGAATGTTGAATAGCTCTGCTATATGTTAAGATATAAAGCTAATTTTTGCACTACTGAACTAGAAATGAGGTGTAGAATAATCCCCTGAAGTTATGACATCTCCATGCGGGACAGTCTGTATATGAATGTTGAATAGCTCTGCTATATGTTAAGATATAAAGCTAATTTTTGCACTACTGAACTAGAAATGAGGTGTAGAATTATCTCCTAAAGTTATGACATCTCCATGCGGGACAGTCTGTATATGAATTTTGAATTGCTCTGCTTTATGTTAAGATATAAAGCTAATTTTTGCACTACTGAACTAGAAATGAGGTGTAGAATAATCCCCTGAAGTTATGACATCTCCATGCGGGACAGTCTGTGTATGAATTTTGAATAGCTCTGCTATATGTTAAGATATAAAGCTAATTTTTGCACTACTGAACTAAAAATGAGGTGTAGAATAATCCCCTGAAGTTATGACATCTCCAAGCGGGACAGTCTGTATATGAATTTTAACTAACTTTATTTCCGAACTCTATGGGTTCTGGAACGTAAGGTTTTCTAGTCGGCACTTCCGGATTGTATCATGAGATCAATGTTATAAGCGGGGTTCCTATCTATGGAGGGAGGGAGGAACCGCGCTAAAACCGTTACAGATATCACAAACCTTGTATAATATGTTTTGTTGTAATTTAAAGAGAATCCATTGGATTTTAATGGAGGCGATATTAAAAAGATTATTGCTTCTTCTCATAGTTGAGAGCTTCTCGTCTCCTGATTATTATGTTAATTTCGTACTTTTCATTTAACAATATTTTAGTTTGCCATTTACATTTTTATTAACACATTTTTTGTACTAGTATTTGATAATCCATAAAATTTTTAGATTAACTCTGCTTTTGGAAATCTTGTATATTCATTACCTTTGCTTTTATAATAAAACGATATGAATCATTGAATTGTTATTATCTGCTACGTTGATAGAATACGTGCCCTGGCATTTAAACATTGAAGTAATGTTGTTGTATAAATACAAGAGTCTGGATTAACAGACAACACAGCTGTAGAGATGTACAACAATATGGCGGCGTTGTTTACTGTTCTTGTTGTTCTTCTAGTTGTTGTATCTTGTCATCCACAACCTATCGAAGAGAAAACATCTCAACTTACTAATGTTGTCAACATACCAGAACAACGTAACATGTAAGTACATAAATATTATAATGTATTGGTCCGATTCCGAAAGGAAAAGGAGCTATGGGCAATATTCTGTTTTTTTTTAAACGTAGTCATGTTTTTGAATGAATAAGAAAGGTTTTCTCAAAATCTATTTAAGATAATTAAATTCTAATTATGCCATCATAAAATAGACAACATTTCCATTAATAAACCAGTAATTCAATTCACTATTACTATTATTAAAATATACTTTCTGGACGTCGAATAACGCACTTCTGTTTTTATCAATAAATTAGAGTTTCTTCTCGATTATTTTCCTCAGCCCCCTGACGGACTACAGATTCAATACTCACAGGAAAACTTTTACATTTAATAAGCATTAAATCCATGCAAATGAAGTGGAGGTTTATTCAGGGATAAATTGAACGATTGGCTCCCTTTTGTCAAAAAAATGTGGAATGTAGTTTTGTTACTTTTAAGTACCTTTTGTGAAGAAATTAAAAATTATTCATTTTTTATTGGCAAAACTGTGGGAATCAATTGTCCATTCCGGAAGCAATAAAAGCAACTGAAAGAAACGATTGGAAGAGTTTTTCATTTGAGAGATCTCTTACATTTCGTGTTTTCCAATTTTTCATTGACTTAGCTTTTACATGATGTATTTAGCCCCCAGTTTTGACTGGAAATTTTCAGCTGAGAATTCAAAAAGATTTCAGGATAGTTAAATAATTGAAATCCAAAATTTACACGTAATTTAATGTTTTCAAATAAAATTTGAAATAAATGAAAAATTGTGCAAAACATTGCGGGAGGAAAATTGTTAATCTTCAGTTCTGCCGCAACATTTTGTGGACAGACAAGACCAATTTCACACGGGGCTTCAGCTTCCTCTTTATGCTAAAATACAAGTATCACAGATATATATTCATTATATATATACAGGGTGTCCCAAATTGAGATGACATAATTTTAAGTGTTTATTCTGCACCTCATTTGTAGTTCAGAGGAGCAGAAATGAGCGGTCTATCTCAACATGTAGCAGAGCTATTCCAACTTTTGGGTATTTTCAAAAGTATTGAATTTTTTTATGAAAAACAGTGTTTTCCGGATTTCTGGTCTATGTATCGTAAATGACGAACACATTTTTAGAATCTACATGAAATTTCCAATAAGAAACACCCAAAAGTTTGAATAGATCTGCTACATGTTGAGATAGGACGCTCATTTCTGCGTCCCTGAACTAGAAATGAGGTGCAGAATAAACACTTAAAATTATGACATCTCAATGTGGGACACCCTGTATAATAGACAAAAGTCCGATTCGCAGGAACTGCGTAATCTTAGCGCGGTTCCGTTCTTATCTCTAGTGTTTATGAAGGCATAGAATAGAAACAGTTATTACTTTGTTTAGATCAATAGCGAAACACCTACCCAAATGAAATCTCAAACAAACCAGTCTTGAAAGGTCTTGATTTACAATCTTACCTGTATGGGTCAGCTATCCCATAAGTCGGGCAGAAAGGCCTCCGCTCAGAGGCATTTGGAAAGCCTTGGGATCTCTCTCTTTGAACGCTACATTTCTAACAATAAATTGATCTTCTTATTTTACTTAATCTGTTTTATTGTCAAATACATTATCCGACTATAAGCAATTTAAAAATAACAAGGAATAAAACAGTCAAAAAGAACCGCTCGAATAAACGAAATCAATTACTTTAAAGTTATAAGCACTTATTTCCACTCCAAACATAACCAAAATTTCAACATATTAGTGTTGATGAAATTCGAACATGCAGAAAATGTTTCAACTGAATCCCATGATTCTAAGTACCAAAATCAAAGACATAAAGAACAGTTCGAATAAGCGAAATCAAGTACTTTAAAGGTTTAAGCACTTATTTCTCCGATTGACATCGCCTAATCAAAACTTTTATTAGAACCATTTTTGTAGAGCATTTAGTAATCTTTCTAATGGTATTCTTACGTTTCGCAAGATTCTCAACCTTTTTTAAAATATTAAGGAAAGTATACAAAGTTACCAACATTTTTTATGTCGGTGAATAAAATATTTTATCCTAACTCTTCCTTAACTCCAAACGTAACAAATATTTCAACATATTAGTTTTAATGAAAGTAGAACATGAAGAAAATGTTTCAAATGAATCTCATGATTCTAAGTACCCAAACCAAAAACGGTATTCAAAAACTATTTTTCCAATTTTCTCGAAATGGTTAAAGCTATCGCCTTGAAAATGGTTCCATTCGTTTTCCTAGCTCAAGAAGCCTATAAAAAGAGTACTTACAAGCTTATGAACTCAAAAACGTCACAGTTACGATTTTTTTTTGTGCGAATTTCGCCCCAATCGCCATCTTCCAGTGGGCGGATTCTGCTGGTTAACGAACTTGACCTTTCAAATTGGAAGACGGATTTTTGTACCAAATTTCATCACAATCGGACCATTAGGGAAGCCAGAAATGAGCGAACAGACAAATATATATATATATATATATATATATATATATATATATATATATATATACAAATTTGAACCACCGTTATTTTCGGTATCTAGGGGTTCTGAAACGCGAAATTTTTTAGTCGGCACTTCCGGATTGTTTCATTGTATCAACCCTATAAGCGGGGTTCCTCCCTATGGGGGAGGGAGGAACCGCGCTAAAACAAAGACGAAGATGAAGTAAAAGTTTCCTTCCTTCAGCCCAAAAGACCTTCTCCATCGTTCAGCTACTGAAGAAGACTAGATATATTAAAGCTCCCATTTACTAATTTGCCCCAACGCCTACTTTGGGTGTACCAATTTTCATTAAAGTCGGAAAGGGTGAGGTCAAAAAGTGTGTTGATTTGACATGGAATGACCCTATGAATGACCCTATGAATGACTCTATGAATGACCCTATGAAATCAACACACAATCTAGATTGTCTTTCACTTGGATGTACTGCACTTTCTTCTTTTCTTCTCTCACTCACTTGTTTTTTCACACCATATGATCTATATAGTCATTTATTGTTCAGCTGGATGTTTGATCCCTGAACAATATATATATATATATATATATATATATATATATATATATATAATGAATATATATCTGTGATACTTGTATTTTATCATAAAGAGGAAGCTGAAGCCCCGTGTGAAATTGGTCTTGTCTGTCCACAAAATGTTGCGGCGGAACTGAAGATTAACAATTTTCCTCCCGCAACATTAAATTACGTGTAAATTTTGGATTTCAATTATTTAACTATCCTGAAATCTTTTTGAATTCTCAGCTTAAAGTTTCTAGTCAAAACTGGGGGCTAAATACATCATGTAAAAGCTAAGTCAATGAAAAATTGGAAAACACGAAATGTAAGAGATCTCTCAAATGAAAAACTCTTCCAATCGTTTCTTTCAGTTGCTTTTATTGGTTCTGGACCGGACAATGGATTCCCACAGTTTTGCCAATAAAAAATGAATAATTTTTAATTTCTTCACACAAGGTACTTAAAAGTAACAAAACTACATTCCACATTTTTTTGACAAAAGGGAGCCAATCGTTCAATTTATCCTTCAATAAACCTCCACTTTATTTTCATGGATTTAAGGCTTACTAAATGCAGAAGTTTTCGTGTAAGTATTGAATCTGCAGTCCGTTAGGGGGCTGAGGAAAATAATCGAGAAAAAACTCTAATTTATTGTTAAAAGTCCGACTCGCAGGAACTGCATCATCTTAGCGCGGTTCCGTTTTTATCCGAAGTGCGATTAGTAAAGGAATAGTAGCAGCTATCGGTAGGTTTTGATCTTTCGTTAAAAATATAAAATAAAATATCGAAGAGAAGGAAGCTTAAAGAGCCACATATGGAAACTGACAGTTTTCTAAGCGGATGGGACTCTCCCGTCATCGCGACGCTCACTCTGGGAAAACTCTATTACCAATATGATTCTTATTTTCTCAGCTTTAATGAAATACTCATTCCACCGTTAAATAAACTTAAAAAACAAAAGTGAGGTAAACAGTGACAAAAACCCGTTTAAAATAACAAAACTAACACTTTCGTAGTTTTAAACCCTTACTTCTCCGACTGACATTGCCCCATCGAAATTTGCTTCAGAATCTTTTTTTTAGAGAATTTAGTAAGCTTTTGAATGGTTACATCGTACTTCCCACGATTTCTTAACTGTTTTGAAGATATTAAGGGGGAAAATGGTGCTAATATCTACCGATAGCTGTTATATTCCTTCACTAATCGCACTTGAGATAAGAACGGAACCGCGCTAAGATGAAGCAGTTCCTGCGGGTCGGACTTTTTTTTTGTCAGACAAATTAATGTATTATGTTTATACTATAATATAAATATTATGTTTATAAGAAGAGCAAGTCACTTTAATTGCGGTGTAAAATATTGTTGCTAGCTAAATCTAAGTATTATATAAGCTCATAAGGAAAAAATGGTGCTAATGACTCAGATTTCGATACACCATAAAAGAAAAAAAAAATTAAGGACAATATACAAAGATTCCGAAGTATTTCATGTCTGTTAATAAAATATTTTATTCTAATCCCAATAACCCTACACTTATACACAAATAAACTTTTTTTAGGTACCTATTTAATACGTATAAAATAAGGTTATAATGAGCGATCCGCTGTGGCATACACTAAGTACTACCACCGTGTGGAGTGCAACTAGTATAGACCGGTACGTCTGTACCACTGTGGTATGTAAAGAGCGGCTGTTCTGATACTGGCAAAAATTAGAAATCCTACATTCCTACAGTTGTTTGGAGGCTTATCTTTATGACTCTAGAAAAGGACTTACAGATGACGAGGGTTCACTGGGCGCCGCTACCTGGGGACAGGGTAAATGCCCCCCACCCTAAGCCTCCTAGCTCCTCACCTTCGAATTCCTATGATTTTGTTCAATGAATTTAAACAAAAAAAATAATAAATAGATAAAAACTTCTGAAAATAGGGAATACTAAAAACAATTCTAAAGAACGAAATCAACACCAGTACAGTAATCTAGATACTCATAGGGCATCTTCGAATTCCAAGATACCGTTGAAACAAAATATTGTTTCTATATATATACGTATCCTGTTTTATTGACTAATACATTTGACTACTATAAGCAATCACAAAAATAACGAGCAGTGAAAAACACTGTAGGAAACACACAAAAAGATTCGTTCAAATGAACGAAATTACCTATGTTTTAAGCACTTATTTCTCCAAATATGACCATCCCATCGCAAATGTTTCAAAACATTTTTTGTACAGAATTTAGTAACCTTTCGAAGGGTAATCTTTTGCTTGCCAAGATTCCAAACCGTTTTCGTGATATTAATGAAAATATACGAAGTTCCCAAAACTTTTCATGTCTAAAAATGAAATATTTTATTTTAATCCTTCCTTTACTCCAAACGTAACCAAATTTTCAACATACTAGTTTTGATAAAATTCAAACATGGAGAAAATGTTTCAACTGAAGCCCATGATTCTAAGTACCAAAATCAAAGACAAAAAGAACAGTTCGAATAAGCGAAATCAATTACTTTAAAGTTTTAAGCACTTATTTCTCCGATTGACATCGCCTAATCAAAATTTTCATTAGAACCTTTTTTGTAGAGCATTTAGTAAGCATTCTAATAGTAATCTTTTGTTTCACAAGATTCTCAACCTTTTTCGAGATATTAAGGAAAGTATACAAAGTTACCAAAACTTTTCATGTCTGTTCATAAAATATTTTATTCTAACCCTTCCTTAACTCCAAACGTAACATAACTTTCTACATATTAGTTTTAATGAAAGTAGAACATGCAGATAATGTTTCAACTGAATCCCGTGATTCTAAGTACCCAAACCAAAAACGGTATTCAAAAACTATTTTTCCAATTTTCTCGAAAACGGTTAAAGCTATCGCCTTGAAAATGGTTTCATTCGTTTTCCTAGCCCAAGAAGCCTATAAAAAGAGTACTTAAAAGCTTATGAACTCAAAAACGTAAGCGTTACGATTTTTTCTGCGCGAATTTCGCCCCATACGCCATCTTCCAGTGGGCGGATTTTGCTGGTTAATGAACTTGACCTTTCAAATTGGACGACTGATTTTTGTACCAAATTTCATCAAAATCGGACCATCAGGGAAGCCAGAAATGAGCGAACAGACAAATATATGTATATATATATATATATATATATATATATATATATATATATATAAATATATACATATATATATATATATATATATACAAATTTGAACCACCGTTATTTTCGGTCTCTAGGGGTTCTGAAACGCGAAATTTTCTTGTCGGCACTTCCGGATTGTTTCATTGTATCAACCTTATAAGCGGGGTTCCTCCCTATGGGGGAGGGAGGAACCGCGCTAAAACAGAAGTGCGTTATTGGGCCTCCAGAAAGTATATTTTAATAATAGTAATGGTGAATTGAATTACGTTTCTTAAAGGAAATATTGTCTATTTTATGATAGAATAATTAGAATTTAATTATCTTAAATAGATTTTGAGAAAACCTTTCTTATTCATGAAAAAACATGACTAAGTTAAAAAAAAAAAACAGAATATTGCCCATAGCTCCTTTTCCTTTCGGAATCGGACCATACTTAAAATGAAGTTTTTTGTAGGAAATCATGTCTATAATCACCCCCTAGAGTTTGGCTACTTAGACCTGAATCACCCTGTATATATATATATATATCTGTGATATTTGTATTTTAGCATAAAGAGGAATGCTGAAGCCCATCCCACGGGATTGCCAACCAATGAGGAAATAGGCAGAATTAAACGGCAAGGAAGAAGATATTCTGAAGATTATACTAGTCTGGAAGAATATGGCGAACGAACGGGACTTTCGAAGGAAGGTCAAAGAATTGTTCGGAAATTCTTATGTAAGTTATTTATCAAGAATCTTTATTTAATCTTCAATGTTTCCGTTCTTACTCCTTGTATCTTTTGTAATTAATGTAAACAGGGGATGGTTTTAGCGCGGTTCCTCCCGCCTTAACCAGCCTATGACGCAATCCAGAAGTGTCTATTAGAACATTTCACGTTTCAGAATCGATAGATGACGAAAATAACGCTGTATCAAATATTAAATGTTTGTATATGTCATTTCCCTCTCTCACACGCTCGGAAATCGGAACGAAGCGCTAGGATGGTGCAGTTCCTGCGAGTCGGACTTTTTCTTACACTTCCGCGAAAAAGCTAGACAAAACTAAAGGAAAGGGACAAAACTAAAAGTCCAACTCGCAGGAACTGTGTCATCTTAGCGCGGTTCCATTCTTATCGCTAGTTTCATTAGGAAAGGAGTAGAAGCAGTTAGTGGCAGGTTTTGATATTTCCTGAAAACTATACTGTGAAATAGAGGAAGGAAGATTTAAGGTACCACAGCAACAGGAAACTGTATTCTTAGTAGAAACTACTTCATCCTCAGCCACAACGTTCGCTCTTGGAAACACTATAACCTTGTTTAACATTTTATTACCTTGGATTCTAAAATACTTCTTCTTCTTCCATATTCTTAATGGAAATTAAATAATAAGAAAACTCTATTAAAGCGTTGGACAAAGAGATACAAAACCCCGTTATTAAAACGCAAAACTAAACATTTAACCGAGATCGCCCCATCAAAAATTCCAATTAGAAACTTTTTTGTAGAGAATGCAATAAGCATTCAAAAGGTCACCTTCCAATTTCCACGATTTCCCAACTGCTCTCCAGATAGTTTAGAAATTATATCTGTGAAATATTTATTAATATATAGAAATATTTTATTTCTAGTTCTTCCTCAAGTCCAAACTGAACCAAAATTTATCTATCTTAGATTAGATGAATTCTCAAACATCTGGAACAAGATTCAAATTCTAATCCTTTCTGAATACACAAACTGAAAACTAGTTTTAGAAAGGATTTGTATCAACGTTTGTCGTAAACGGTTACATATATCATCGATACAAATGCAAACTAAGGAATGTGAAAAAATGCATCTTTCATTGTCCATTTTTAATAATTTCTGCTGGACTTATTTACGGCGAATTCTTCAATCTTAGATCACTCTATTAAAGGGAAAGTATTCCACTATCAAAAGGTCAAATCTGCCGAATATTTGACTGTCCAAGACAAAGTTATGAATAAATACTTTTCCACTCTGAAAAGTGGTGATTTTCATATTCGATACTTTGCATTTGTAGCGACGATTTCGCTTTGAAAATGGTTTTATAATTTCCCTACGTTAAGAGCCTATAAAACGAGCACCTGCAAGAATATGAAATGGAAAACTTAAGCGTTACGATTATTTTCGCGCTTTTAGACTAAACATTTTCATACTATATTTTATCAGAATCGGACCATTCTTGAGCAGGTAGGAGAGCGAACAGACAAACACACACACACATATATATATGTATATATGTGTTTGTGTATGTGTAATTGTATTTTTTTAATGGAAATTATTCCTGAATGAGGCGTAGAGTACACACTTCGGAAATATGCTAAATCTGCAACTCCTGGTCACACTTTGTACTCCAATTACCGTTGATTAATAATTATATCAGCTGGTTTATAAGAAGCTAAAACCACAACATATAGAAGTATACAAACACACGGACGTTGGATGCAAGGTTTTTTTTGGAATATTAATATTTCCAGTATTTAGATATATCAATAATTTTAATATTATTTTAATGTTTTTTCTTGAATTAAAACATTTATTGTACATTGTGTTCGCAAGTCAGACATGTTCTACTACAGTTCATACCAACTGAATACAATATTTTTCCAAGAATAAAGCAATGTTTAGCAAACAAAAATTTCTAGATAAAATAATATTAATATAAAATCTTAATACAATTAACATATGTTATATATTTTTTTTAATTTCAGTTTGTTTTCTTTGCAGTTTTCCTACCTTTTATCCCAGTTATTTATGATCTTATTAAAGGATCGTGATATAATAACGTGCTGTAATAGTATTACTAAGAGTAGAAGTTATATTATATTATTGGTGGAAGAAAAAGCAAACTTACAAATATTATATACATCACAAATTGTTAGGAGAATCTTATTGGTTATAATGTTAAAATAAATCTTTGAAATACAGTAATTTTTGTTTTTTATTTCTTCCTAATTAAAAAATCTATTTTCTCTATCGTCTATTCTTTCGATACTTAGCGCGGTTCCTCCCTCCCTTCATAGGGAGGAACCCCGCTTATAAGGTTGATCTCATGAAACAATCCGGAAGTGCCAACTAGTTAGCGGGGTTCCTTCCTCCCTTCATAGGGAGGAACCCCGCTTATAAGGTTAATCTCATGAAACAATCCGGAAGTGCCGACTAGAAAATTTTGCGTTTCAGAACCCCTAGAGACCGAAAATGGCGGTGGTTCAAATCGGTTTTCGGCCTTCGGATAAAATAGGCGACTGGCTAGGATCGGCAAAAGATAAACACAGGCTGCAAGACAAAGGCGTTTATCTTCTCCCTTGCGACTGTGGGACAGTCTACGTAGGACAGACTGGGAAGAAAGTAGCCACTAGAATACGCCAACATTGCGCTGACTACCGTCTCAGACGGGGAAGAAAGTAGCCACTAGAATAGGCCAACATTGCGCTGACTACCGTCTCAGAAGGGGAAGAAAGTAGCCACTAGAATACGCCAACATTGCGCTGACTACCGTCTCAGACGGGGAAGAAAGTAGCCACTAGAATAGGCCAACATTGCGCTGACTACCGTCTCAGAAGGGGAAGAAAGTAGCCACTAGAATACGCCAACATTGCGCTGACTACCGTCTCAGACGCGGAAGAAAGTAGCCACTAGAATACGCCAACATTGCGCTGACTACCGTCTCAGACGGGGAAGAAAGTAGCCACTAGAATAGGCCAACATTGCGCTGACTACCGTCTCAGACGCGGAAGAAAGTAGCCACTAGAATACGCCAACATTGCGCTGACTACCGTCTCAGACGGGGAAGAAAGTAGCCACTAGAATACGCCAACATTGCGCTGACTAGCGTCTCAGACGGGGAAGAAAGTAGCCACTAGAATACGCCAACATTGCGCTGACTACCGTCTCAGACGGGGAAGAAAGTAGCCACTAGAATACGCCAACATTGCGCTGACTACCGTCTCAGACGGGGAAGAAAGTAGCCACTAGAATACGTCAACATTGCGCTGACTACCGTCTCAGACGGGGAAGAAAGTAGCCACTAGAATACACCAACATTGCGCTGACTACCGTCTCAGACGGGGAAGAAAGTAGCCACTAGAATACGCCAACATTGCGCTGACTACCGTCTCAGACGGGGAAGAAAGTAGCCACTAGAATACGCCAACATTGCGCTGACTACCGTCTCAGACGGGGAAGAAAGTAGCCACTAGAATACGCCAACATTGCGCTGACTGCCCTCTCAGACGAAGAAGAAAGTAGCCACTAGAATACGCCAACATTGCGCTGACTACCGTCTAAGACGCGGAAGAACGTAGCCACTAGAATACGCCAACATTGCGCTGACTACCGTCTAAGACGCGGAAGAAAGTAGCCACTAGAATACGCCAACATTGCGCTGACTACCGTCTCAGAAGGGGAAGAAAGTAGCTGCTAGAATAGGCCAACATTGCGCTGACTACCGTCTCAGACGGGGAAGAAAGTAGCCACTAGAATACGCCAACATTGCGCTGACTGCCCTCTCAGACGAAGAAGAAAGTAGCCACTAGAATACGCCAACATTGCGCTGACTACCGTCTCAGACAGGGAAGAAAGTAGCCACTAGAATACGCCAACATTGCGCTGACGTCCGGCTCAGACGCGGAAGAAAGTAGCCACTAGAATACGCCAACATTGCGCTGACTACCGTCTCAGACGAAAAAGAAAGTAGCCACTAGAATACGCCAACATTGCGCTGACTACCGTCTCAGACGGGGAAGAAAGTAGCCACTAGAATACGCCAACATTGCGCTGACTACCGTCTCAGACGGGGAAGAAAGTAGCCACTAGAATACGCCAACATTGCGCTGACTACCGTCTCAGACGGGGAAGAAAGTAGCCACTAGAATACGCCAACATTGCACTGACTACCGTCTCAGACGGGGAAGAAAGTAGCCACTAGAATACGCCAACATTGCGCTGACTACCGTCTCAGACGCGGAAGAAAGTAGCCACTAGAATACGCCAACATTGCGCTAACTACCGTCTCAGACGGGGAAGAAAGTAGCCACCAGAATACGCCAACATTGCGCTGACTACCGTCTCAGACGGGGAAGAAAGTAGCCACTAGAATAGGCCAACATTGCGCTGACTACCGTCTCAGACGCGGAAGAAAGTAGCCACTAGAATACGCTAACATTGCGCTGACTACCGTCTCAGACGCGGAAGAAAGTAGCCACTAGAATACGCTAACATTGCGCTGACTACCGTCTCAGACGGGGAAGAAAGTAGCCACGAGAATACGCCAACATTGCGCTGACTACCGTCTCAGACGGGGAAGAAAGTAGCCACGAGAATACGCCAACATTGCGCTGACTACCGTCTCAGACGGGGAAGAAAGTAGCCACGAGAATACGCCAACATTGCGCTGACTACCGTCTCAGACGGGGAAGAAAGTAGCCACGAGAATACGCCAACATTGCGCTGACTACCGTCTCAGACGGGGAAGAAAGTAGCCACTAGAATACGCCTACATTGCGCTGACTACCGTCTCAGACGGGGAAGAAAGTAGCCACTAGAATACGCCATTATTGCGCTGACTACCGTCTTAGACGGGGAAGAAAGTAGCCACGAGAATACGCCAACATTGCGCTGACTACCGTCTCAGACGGGGAAGAAAGTAGCCACTAGAATACGCCAACATTGCGCTGACTACCGTCTCAGACGGGGAAGAAAGTAGCCACTAGAATAGGCCAACATTGCGCTGACTACCGTCTCAGACGGGGAAGAAAGTAGCCACTAGAATACGCCAACATTGCGCTGACTACCGTCTCAGACGGGGAAGAAAGTAGCCACTAGAATACGCCAACATTGCGCTGACTACCGTCTCAGACGGGGAAGAAAGTAGCCACTAGAATACGCCAACATTGCGCTGACTACCGTCTCAGACGGGGAAGAAAGTAGCCACTAGAATACGCCAACATTACGCTGACTACCGTCTTAGACGGGGAAGAAAGTAGCCACTAGAATAGGCCAACATTGCGCTGACTACCGTCTCAGACGGGGAAGAAAGTAGCCACTAGAATACGCCAACATTGCGCTGACTACCGTCTCAGACGGGGAAGAAAGTAGCCACTAGAATAGGCCAACATTGCGCTGACTACCGTCTCAGACGGGGAAGAAAGTAGCCACTAGAATAGGCCAACATTGCGCTGACAACCGTCTCAGACGGGGAAGAAAGTAGCCACTAGAATACGCCAACATTGCGCTGACTACCGTCTTAGACGGGGAAGAAAGTAGCCACTAGAATACGCCAACATTGCGCTGACTACCGTCTCAGACGGGGAAGAAAGTAGCCACTAGAATAGGCCAACATTGCGCTGACTACCGTCTCAGACGGGGAAGAAAGTAGCCACTAGAATACGCCAACATTGCGCTGACTACCGTCTCAGACGGGGAAGAAAGTAGCCACTAGAATACGCCAACATTACGCTGACTACCGTCTCAGACGGGGAAGAAAGTAGCCACTAGAATAGGCCAACATTGCGCTGACTACCGTCTCAGACGCGGAAGAATGTAGCCACTAGAATAGGCCAACATTGCGCTGACTACCGTCTCAGACGGGGAAGAAAGTAGCCACTAGAATAGGCCAACATTGCGCTGACTACCGTCTCAGACGCGTAAGAAAGTAGCCACTAGAATACGCCAACATTGCGCTGACTACCGTCTCAGACGGGGAAGAAAGTAGCCACTAGAATAGGCCAACATTGCGCTGACTACCGTCTCAGACGCGGAAGAAAGTAGCCACTAGAATACGCCAACATTGCGCTGACTACCGTCTCAGACGGGGAAGAAAGTAGCCACTAGAATAGGCCAACATTGCGCTGACGTCCGGCTCAGACGCGGAAGAAAGTAGCCACTAGAATAGGCCAACATTGCGCTGACTACCGTCTCAGACGCGTAAGAAAGTAGCCACTAGAATACGCCAACATTGCGCTGACTACCGTCTCAGACGCGTAAGAAAGTAGCCACTAGAATACGCCAACATTGCGCTGACTACCGTCTCAGACGGGGAAGAAAGTAGCCACTAGAATACGCCAACATTGCGCTGACTACCGTCTCAGACGGGGAAGAAAGTAGCCACTAGAATAGGCCAACATTGCGCTGACTACCGCCTGAGACGCACAAAAACGTCTGCTGTAGCTAGACACGATGAAGAATGTCCCGGACAAATACTTTTTGACGAAGCTAGAGTCCTAGCCAAAGAGGATAATCGTCAGAGACTAGTCAGAGAGGCCGTCGAAATATTCAAACAGCCGAAGACTCTGAACCGAGATGATGTCATTCTACATGAATGAAGAAGGAAACCCGTTCTCAGAACTATTGAAGGAAGATCGGACGGGAAAATACAAGCAAGCGCAAAGCAGCAAGACGTAGACTCAAAGCAGTCTCATCGGCTCTACTCTATGTCAACAGGCCTCGGTACAAAAATGTACATCTGAAACTTCCCATATGGCAAAATAATCAATCTAATATATAGGTTATTATAATATAACAAGTATAAAAAAAAAAAAAAAAAAAAAAAAAAAAAAATTAAAGCCATGGACCGTCTGAAGAAGCAGAATGTGATTTCTGCGAAATATTACGCAAATAAATCGACCGCTGGAGAATGCCGTATTAACACAAATAATTCTCAAAAATAATTTATATATATATATATATATATATATATATATATATATATATATATATATATATATATAATTCCGACTCGCAAGAACTGCGTCATCTTAGCGCGGTTACGTACATCTCGAAGAAATGGAATAGATTAGCATCACAAATCACAGTAAACTGACAGTAGCCAACTTACACAGAATCGGATAATTCTTAATCTGTATAAGTCAATACAATTATGTACTGAAAACCTACTTACTCTTCGACTACTACTGAGAAGGCTCTATTCCAAACAACCAAAAATTCGTTGTCATTTTAAGTATCTTGTTTTTCAAGCAAATTCATTTTACTGTTATAATAAACTGTAAATACGTGCTTTATGGCAAATAAATGTTCATTCTCTCGTAGGTTAAATCTTTCTACAAAATAAGAAATAACGATGACTTCAGTTGTAGCAGTATGAGGAAGGTTATATAGATAGGAGAATTCAAAACACACCTATGTATACGCCATCATGGTTAGCCACAGCCATCTTGATTTCCACAGCCATTCCAAACTTATTACCAATACCTTTGACAGTTCCTTGGCTTATTTGATCAAAATACTAATTTCACTCATAAATGCAAATTAAAACAAAGACAACCATTTTTTAAAAAAAACAAAACCATAACTTTTTAAGTTTTATGCGCTTATATCTCTGATTGACGTTTCCCCATCGAATATTGCTTCAGAGCCTTTTTTGTAGAGACTTTAGTAAGCATTCGAATGGTTACTTTCACTTACCACGATTTCCCAACCGTTATCGAGATATTTACGAAAAATGTATGAAGATCCGAAAACTTTTCACGTCTATTAATAAAATCATTTTTTTCGCATACTTCCTTAACTCCAAATATAACCAAAATTTAAGCATCTTAGTTGAGATTAATTTCCAAGATGTAGAAAATATTTCAATTGAATCCCGCGATTCTAAGTACCCACAAAAAAATAATGAGTTACAAAAACATTGATTCCACTTTTCTCAAAAACGGTTACAGATATCGCCTTAAAAATGGTTTCATTCGTTTTCTTATGTTAGGAAACCTATGAAACAAGTACCTGCAAGCATATAAACTCAAAAACGTTAGCGTTACGATTTTTTTTGCGCGAATTGCGCCCCAAAGACTATCTTCCCGTGGGCTGATTCTGCTGGTTAACGACCTTGACCTTTCAAATTAGAAGACAGATTTTTTTTACCAAATTTCATCAAAATCGGGCCAATTTTGAGCTTGCTAGAGCGTTAACAGACAAGCACATATATATATATATATATAAATATATACATATATATATTTCTTGGTGGCTCCTCCCGTGAAGAACTGAGAAAGTTTGATGTAAAGGTTAGAGCAGTGGTGAGGAGGTGGCTTGGACTACCAAAGGATATCCCTGTTGGATATTTCCATGCTTCGTGCACAGACGGAGGCTTGGGTGGGCCCTGCATGAGCGTCCTTGTTCCGGCTTTGACTATAGGCCGACTTTCTAGGATGGAGTGGTCTGGTCTGGCCGCAGCGAGGGCAGCTTATCGATCGATGGGAGTGACCAAAAGGCTGCGGAAAGCGAGGGAGGCCCTGGCCAGGCAGGGCTTGGTACAAGATGACTCCTGGTGCCGAGGGGTGAGGAAGCGCTGGTGGGGTGACAGACTCTATTCGTCCAACGATGGAGCGGAACTGAAGGAATCCTCTGCTTGTAGGGATTCAGCTTATTGGCTCAATGAAGGAGCTGTGACCACTTCTGGTCGGGACTTCATCCAGTATGTTCGTACCCACATAAATACACTACCGACCACCGTGAGAACGACTAGAGGTCGGCGTCAGGGCCGGATACTAACATGTAGCGCAGGTTGCCTGGAAGACGAGACTGGCACTCACGCTGTGCAACAATGCATTTCGCGGGGAGGTCGTTCTTTGAGACATGATAATGTGGTGAATGTGCTGGGTGGCGCCTTGGCCGGAAGGGGGTACGAGGTACACCTCGAGACAGTCCTGAGAGCTGATGGCCGGCGATGGAAGCCTGATATAATTGTGATGAAAGAGGGCAAATTGACTATTGTGGACGCACAAATTGTAATTGGGAACACTGAAATAGATGTGATGCACCGGGAGAAGTGTTGGAAGTATGGGAGACTCGCTGTCCGTTTGCGGGTTTTAAAGGGCTCCAGCATCATCTTCAGTCGATGGAGGACACTCCTCGCCGGGGCGGGCCGTTGAGGGTCGGTAGTCCTTTTTTATTTATTTATTTACTTGTTTTAGTTATTTATTTATCAATGTGTACCTGTGTTTATTTTAATTTCTTGTGTGTGCATGTGAGTGTGTGTGTGACGTATTTGTGATGTATATTGTATCGGACCACGTAGATACCTCCAGAGGAGCTCTGGCCTAGTGGATGAGGTTGTATGAGTTAGACCAGGTTTGGCTGTATCTGCACCGCCTAGATACCTCCAGAGGAGCTCTGGCCTAGTGGATGAGGTTGTATGAGTTAGACCAGGTTTGGCTGTATCTGCACCACGTAGATACCTCCAGAGGAGCTCTGGCCTAGTGGATGAGGTTGTATGAGTTAGGCCAGGTTTGGCTGTATCGGACCACGTAGATACCTCCAGAGGAGCTCTGGCCTAGTGGATGAGGTTGTATGAGTTAGACCAGGTTTGGCTGTATCTGCACCACGTAGATACCTCCAGAGGAGCTCTGGCCTAGTGGATGAGGTTATATGAGTTAGACCAGGTTTGGCTGTATCTGCACCACGTAGATACCTCCAGAGGAGCTCTGGCCTAGTGGATGAGGTTGTATGAGTTAGACCAGGTTTGGCTGTATCTGCACCACGTAGATACCTCCAGAGGAGCTCTGGCCTAGTGGATGAGGTTGTATGAGTTAGGCCAGGTTTGGCTGTATCTGCACCACGTAGATACCTCCAGAGGAGCTCTGGCCTAGTGGATGATGTTATATGAGTTAGACCAGGTTTGGCTGTATCTGCACCGCCTAGATGCCTCCAGAGGAGCTCTGGCCTAGTGGATGAGGTTGTATGATTTAGGCCAGGTTTGGCTGTATCTGCACCACGTAGATACCTCCAGAGGAGCTCTGGCCTAGTGGATGAGGTTGTATGAGTTAGACCAGGTTTGGCTGTATCTGCACCACGTAGATACCTCCAGAGGAGCTCTGGCCTAGTGGATGAGGTTGTATGAGTTAGGCCAGGTTTGGCTGTATCTGCACCACGTAGATACCTCCAGAGGAGCTCTGGCCTAGTGGATGAGGTTGTATGAGTTAGACCAGGTTTGGCTGTATCTGCACCACGTAGATACCTCCAGAGGAGCTCTGGCCTAGTGGATGAGGTTGTATGAGTTAGGCCAGGTTTGGATGTATCTGCACCGCCTAGATACCTCCAGAGGAGCTCTGGCCTAGTGGATGAGGTTGTATGAGTTAGACCAGGTTTGGCTGTATCTGCACCGCCTAGATGCCTCCAGAGGAGCTCTGGCCTAGTGGATGAGGTTGTATGAGTTAGGCCAGGTTTGGCTGTATCTGCACCACGTAGATACCTCCAGAGGAGCTCTGGCCTAGTGGATGGGGTTGTATGAGTTAGACCAGGTTTGGCTGTATCTGTACCACGTAGATACCTCCAGAGGAGCTCTGGCCTAGTGGATGAGGTTTTATGAGTAAGGCCAGGTTTGGCTGTATCTGCACCACGTAGATACCCCCAGAGGAGCTCCGGCTTTAAAGTCGTCAAAAATTTAGTTGTTTACATTACGTCTCATAACCTGCATAACAGTGAACTTAAGTGCTTAATAACTTCTTTTCTAGTTAAATGCGACGGTTTTTTTTTTATCGTATTTGTGTGTAGTGCATCAAAATACGTTATTGTAAACAATTTGAAAGAAATCGGTTTGGAGGACGTGAAACTGCATTTTTACCCATGAAGGGTGCATAAAACCCATCATGACACCTGGATTGAACTATAAGTCGGATTGGAGCCGAGCCGAAGAGTGCCCACGCCTTCAATATGAAGAGTAAATTACACACCTGTCTCTAAGGCGCCCTTCATCGCCCACATAACTAAAGCATGGATCGTCAACATGTTCTGGGGTTCCCAGGATAAATCTCTCTTTATCAAGTATTCAACCAGCACATAAGTAATAGGCGCTTTAATAGCAAACTGCATGAAATAAATAATTATACAAACTATTTTAGGTTTCATTTCAAAATAAATGTCGTCAACTTGTCATTAGATAATGAAGGAACATATGATCAAACCATGTTAGGAGATAAAGTATAACCTTGTACCGAAGTGATTGGATCAGCTGGGGTAGTAAAGGATTGGCTGTCTTATCAATCAGGCTGGGGTAGTAAAGGATTGGCTGTCTTATCAACTTGTCATTAGATAATGAAGGAACATATGATCAAATCATGTTAGGAGATAAAGTATAACCTTGTACCGAAGTGATTGGATCAGCTGGGGTAGTAAAGGATTGGCTGTCTTATCAATCAGGCTGGGGAAGTAAAGGATTGGCTGTCTTATCAATCAGGCTGGGGAAGTAAAGGATTGGCTGTCTTATCAACTTCTCATTAGATAATGAAGGAACGTATGATCAAACCATGTTAGGAGATAAAGTATACCCTTGTACCGAAGTGATTGCATCAGGCTGGGGAAATAAAGGATTGGCTGTCTTATCAATCAGGCTGGGGAAGTAAAGGATTGGCTGTCTTATCAACTTGTCATTAGATAATGAAGGAACATATGATCAAACCATGTTAGGAGATAAAGTATAGCCTTATACCGAAGTGATTGGATCAGGCTGAAGAAATAAAGGATTGGCTGTCTTATCAATCAGGCTCGGGAAGTAGGGCATGGCTGTCACATCAATCAGGCTCGGGAAGTAGGGGATTGGATGTCTCATCAATCAGGCTGGGGAAGTAAAGGATTGGCTGTCACATCAATCAGGCTGGGGAAGTAGGGGATTGGCTGTCTTATCAATCAGGCTGGGAAAGTAAAGGATTGGCGGTCTTATCAATCAGGCTCGGGAAGTAGGGGATTGGATGTCTCATCAATCAGGGTCGGGAAGAAGGGGATTGGCTGTCAAATCAAGAAGGCTCGGGAAATAAAGGATTGGGTTTCACATCAATCAGGCTCGGGAAGTAGGGGATTGGATGTCTCATCAATCAGGGTCGGGAAGAAGGGGATTGGCTGTCAGATCAATCAGGCTCGGGATGTAGGGGATTGGCTGTCACATCAAGAAGGCTCGGGAATTAAGGGATTGGCTGTCACATCAATGGGGCTCGGGAATTAGGGGATTGGCTGTTACATCAATCAGGGTCGGGAATTAGGGGATTGGCTGTCACATTAATCAGGCTCGGGAAGTAGGGGATTGGCTGTCACATCGATCAGGCTCAGGAAATAAAGGATTGGGTTTACATCAATCAGGCTCGGGAAGTCGGGGATTGGCTTTCACATCAATCAGGCTCGGGAAATAAAGGATTGGTTTTCACATCAATCAGGCTCAGGAAGTAGGGGATTGGCTGTCCCATCAATCAGGCTCGGGAAATAAAGGATTGGTTTTCACATCAATCAGGCTCGGGAAGTAGGGGATTGGATGTCTCATCAATCAGGGTGGGGAAGAAGGGGATTGGCTGTCAAATCAAGAAGGCTCGGGAAATAAAGGATTGGGTTTCACATCAATCAGGCTCGGGAAGTAGGGGATTGGCTGTCACATCGATCAGGCTCGGGAATTAGGGGATTGGCTGTCTTATCAATCAGGCTCGGAAAGTAGGGGATTGGATGTCTCATCAATCAGGGTCAGGAAGTAGGGGATTGGCTGTCTCATCAATCAGGCTCGGGAAGTAGGGGATTGGCTGTCTTATCAATCAGGCTCGGGAAGTAAAGGATTGGATGTCTTATTAATCAGGCTCGAGAAGCAGAGGATTGGATGTCACCTCAATGATGCTCGGGAAGTAGGGGATTGGCTGTCACATCAATCAGGCTCGGGAAGTAGGGGATTGGCTGTCACCTCAATCATGCTCGGGAAGTAGGGGATTGGCTGTCACATCAATCAGGCTCGGGAAGTAGGGGATTGGCTGTCTCATCAATCAGGCTCGGGAAGTAGGGGATTGGCTGTCTTATCAATCAGGCTCGGGAAGTAAAGGATTGGATGTCTTATTAATCAGGCTCGAGAAGCAGAGGATTGGCTGTCACATCAATCAGGCTCGGGAATTAGGGGATTGGCTGTCACATCAATCAGGCTCGGGAATTAGGGGATTGGATTTCACATCAATCAGGCTCGGGAAGTAGGGGATTGGATGTCTCATCAATCAGGGTCGGGAAGTAAAGGATTGGATGTCTTATTAATCAGGCTCGGTAAGTAGGGGATTGGATGTCTCATCAATCAGGCTCGGGAAGTAGGGGATTGGATGTCTCATCAATCAGGCTCGGGAAGTAAAGGATTGGATGTCTTATTAATCAGGCTCGAGAAGCAGAGGATTGGCTGTCACATCAATCAGGCTCGGGAAGTAAAGGATTGGATGTCTTATTAATCAGGCTCGAGAAGCAGAGGATTGGCTGTCACATCAATCAGGCTCGGGAATTAGGGGATTGGCTGTCACATCAATCAGGCTCGGGAATTAGGGGATTGGATTTCACATCAATCAGGCTCGGGAAGTAGGGGATTGGATGTCTCATCAATCAGGGTCGGGAAGTAAAGGATTGGATGTCTTATTAATCAGGCTCGGGAAGTAGGGGATTGGATGTCTCATCAATCAGGCTCGGGAAGTAAAGGATTGGATGTCTTATTAATCAGGCTCGAGAAGCAGAGGATTGGCTGTCACATCAATCAGGCTCGGGAATTAGGGGATTGGCTGTCACATCAATCAGGCTCGGGAATTAGGGGATTGGATTTCACATCAATCAGGCTCGGGAAGTAGGGGATTGGATTTCACATCAATCAGGCTCGGGAAGTAGGGGATTGGATGTCTCATCAATCAGGGTCGGGAAGTAAAGGATTGGATGTCTTATTAATCAGGCTCGGTAAGTAGGGCATTGGATGTCTCATCAATCAGGCTCGGGAAGTAGGGGATTGGATGTCTCATCAATCAGGCTCGGGAAGTAAAGGATTGGATGTCTTATTAATCAGGCTCGAGAAGCAGAGGATTGGCTGTCACATGAATCAGGCTCGGGAAGTAAAGGATTGGATGTCTTATTAATCAGGCTCGAGAAGCAGAGGATTGGCTGTCACATCAATCAGGCTCGGGAATTAGGGGATTGGCTGTCACATCAATCAGGCTCGGGAATTAGGGGATTGGATTTCACATCAATCAGGCTCGGGAAGTAGGGGATTGGATGTCTCATCAATCAGGGTCGGGAAGTAAAGGATTGGATGTCTTATTAATCAGGCTCGGGAAGTAGGGGATTGGATGTCTCATCAATCAGGCTCGGGAAGTAAAGGATTGGATGTCTTATTAATCAGGCTCGAGAAGCAGAGGATTGGCTGTCACATCAATCAGGCTCGGGAATTAGGGGATTGGCTGTCACATCAATCAGGCTCGGGAATTAGGGGATTGGATTTCACATCAATCAGGCTCGGGAAGTAGGGGATGGGCTGTCATATCAATCAGGCTCGGGAAGTAGGGGATTGGCTGTCACCTCAATCATGCTCGGGAAGTAGGGCATTGGCTGTCACATCAATCAGGCTCGGGAAGTAGGGGATTGGATTTCACATCAATCAGGCTCGGGAAGTAGGTGATTTGATGTCTCATCAATCAGGGTCGGGAAGTAGGGGATGGGCTGTCACATTAATCAGGCTCGGGAAGTAGGGGATTGACTGACATATCAATCAGGCTCGGGAAGTAGGGGATTGGCTGTCACATCAATCAGGCTCGGGAAGTAGGGGATTGGCTGTCACATCAATCAGGCTAGGGAATTAGGGGATTGGCTGTCATATCAATCAGGCTCGGGAAGTAGGGGATTGGATGTCTCATCAATCAGGGTCGGGAAGAAGGGGATTGGCTGTCAAATCAAGAAGGCTCGGGAAATAAAGGATTGGGTTTCACATCAATCAGGCTCGGGAAGTATGTGTCAAGTATTTGTGACTAAACTGCTCTGAATCGGCTTGATCAATTTTTATTAAATGTTGTGTGTATATTTATTAAATGCTGTGTGTATATTTTTTAAATGCTGTGTGTATATTTATTAAATGCTGTGTGTATATTTATTAAATGCTGTGTGTATATTTATTAAATGCTGCGTGTATATTTATTAAATGCTGCGTGTATATTTATTAAATGCTGTGTGTATATTTATTAAATGCTGTGTGTATATTTATTAAATGCTGTGTGTATATTTATTAAATGCTGTGTGTATATTTATTAAATGCTGTGTGTATATTTATTAAATGCTGTGTGTATATTTATTAAATGCTGTGTGTATATTTATTAAATGCTGTGTGTATATTTATTAAATGCTGTTTGTATATTTATTAAATGTTGTGTGTATATTTATTAAATGCTGTGTGTATATTTATTAAATGTTGTGTGTATATTTATTAAATGCTGTGTGTATTTTTATTAAATGCTGTGTGTATATTTATTAAATGTTGTGTGTATATTTATTAAATGCTGTGTGTATGTTTATTAAATGCTGTGTGTATATTTATTAAATGCTGTGTGTATATTTATTAAATGCTGTGTGTATATTTATTAAATGCTGTGTGTATATTTATTAAATGCTGTGTGTATATTTATTAAATGCTGTGTGTATATTTATTAAATGCTGTGTGTATATTTATTAAATGCTGTGTGTATATTTATTAAATGCTGTGTGTATATTTATTAAATGTTGTGTGTATATTTATTAAATGATGTGTGTATATTTATTAAATGTTGTGTGTATATTTATTAAATGCTGTGTGTATATTTATTAAATGTTGTGTGTATATTTATTAAATGCTGTGTGTATATTTATTAAATGTTGTGTGTATATTTATTAAATGTTGTGTGTATATTTATTAAATGCTGTGTGTATATTTATTAAATGTTGTGTGTATATTTATTAAATGATGTGTGTATATTTATTAAATATTGTGTGTATATTTATTAAATGCTGTGTGTATATTTATTAAATGTTGTGTGTATATTTATTAAATGTTGTGTGTATATTTATTAAATGTTGTGTGTATATTTATTAAATGCTGTGTGTATATTTATTAAATGTTGTGTGTATATTTATTAAATGCTGTGTGTATATTTATTAAATGTTGTGTGTATATATATTAAATGACAAAATTATGGTATCCCCATTTTTTATGATTTGGCATTAAAAAATACACACAATCCTTTTTTCACCCGTTTCACCACTAATCCCTATTTTTTCACCCGTTTCACCACTAATCCTTATTTTTAAATTATGATATTAGTACTTTAATAATTTTCAACCCTTGCAAGGCCTGTTGGTCGATAACTGATGAGGTATGACTCGATCCCCGCCCGACTGTCTACCGGTGTCACTTCTCTCCTAGTAAATAGCACGGAGTAAGGACGAAGCTGGTCTCCTGTCTTTCTCACACAATAAGCTTTCTCTTTCTCCTTACTGAGTTTCGCCCATTATTATTCCCACAGAAGTGACAATTGAATTTATTCACGTTCAATTTCCAATAAGATTGGGATTCGGAATGACAATCACTATATCGTCAGGCCAAACAATATCTATTTGTCACTTAGTTTTGGGCACATTGTGTTATTTACACGGACAATCATTCCCGACTCGTTTTCGCGTCGGTAAAATCAAAGCAAATATTTTGTTTGTTTTTGGGAATGTATCCGATACAAATAGAGTATGTACTACTCATAAATATACAATACTAGCTGTATCCGATACTAATAGAGTATGTACTACTCATAAATATACAATACTAGCT
>OX328129.1:1165598-1228098 GCA_946811695.1 Gonocerus acuteangulatus | reverse complement strand
TCCCTACTACTCACAGCCTTGTCCGTCAGCAGGCCTGCTGTCGTGGCGTATGCGTCAGGAGATAGCTTGCTTTCCTTTCTATCCCCACTACTCACAGCCTTGTCCTTCAGCAGGCCTGCTATCGTGGCGTATGCGTCAGGAGATAGCTTGCTTTCCTTTCTATCCCCACTACTCATAGCCTTGTCCTATACCCTTCGTATTTGGTTTGGTACCTCATTACGTATTCCCGGTTAGGGTTACGGGTCTAGTATCGTATGATACTGAATCCGCGAGAAAACGTCCTTCAGCGGGCCTGCTATCGTGGCGTATGCGTCAGGAGATAGTTTGCTTTCCTTTCTATCCCCACTACTCACAGCCTTGTCCTATACCCTTCGTATTTGGTTTGGTACCTCATTACGTATTCCCGGTTAGGTTTACGGGTCTAGTATCGTATGATACTGAATCCGCGAGAAAACGTCCTTCAGCGGGCCTGCTATCGTGGCGTATGCGTCAGGAGATAGCTTGCTTTCCTTTCTATCCCCACTTCTCACAGCCTTGTCCTTCAGCAGGCCTGCTGTCGTGGCGTATGCGTCAGGAGATGGCTTGCTTTCCTTTCTATCCCTACTACTCACAGCCTTGTACTTCTGCGGGCCTGCTATCGTGGCGTATGCGTCAGGAGATAGCTTGCTTTCCTTTCTATCCCCACTACTCACAGCCTTGTCCTTCAGCAGGCCTGCTGTCGTGGCGTATGCGTCAGGAGATAGCTTGCTTTCCTTTCTATCCCTACTACTCACAGCCTTGTCCTTCTGCGGGCCTGCTATCGTGGCGTATGCGTCAGGAGATAGCTTGCTTTCCTTTCTATCCCTACTACTCACAGCCTTGTCCTTCTGCGAGGGTGCTATCGTGGCGTATGCGTCAGGAGATAGCTTGCTTTCCTTTCTATCCCTACTACTCACAGCCTTGTCCGTCAGCAGGCCTGCTGTCGTGGCGTATGCGTCAGGAGATAGCTTGCTTTCCTTTCTATCCCCACTACTCACAGCCTTGTCCTTCAGCAGGCCTGATATCGTGGCGTATGCGTCAGGAGATAGCTTGCTTTCCTTTCTATCCCTACTACTCACAGCCTTGTCCTTCAGCAGGCCTGCTATCGTGGCGTATGCGTCAGGAGATAGCTTGCTTTCCTTTCTATCCCCACTACTCACAGCCTTGTCCTTCTGCGGGCCTGCTGTCGTGGCGTATGCGTCAGGAGATAGCTTGCTTTCCTTTCTATCCCCACTACTCACAGCCTTGTCCTTCTGCGGGCCTGCTATCGTGGCGTATGCGTCAGGAGATAGCTTGCTTTCCTTTCTATCCCCACTACTCACAGCCTTGTCCTTCAGCAGGCCTGCTATCGTGGCGTATGCGTCAGGAGATAGCTTGCTTTCCTTTCTATCCCCACTACTCACAGCCTTGTCCTTCTGCGGGCCTGCTGTCGTGGCGTATGCGTCAGGAGATAGCTTGCTTTCCTTTCTATCCCCACTACTCACAGCCTTGTCCTTCTGCGGGCCTGCTATCGTGGCGTATGCGTCAGGAGATAGCTTGCTTTCCTTTCTATCCCCACTACTCACAGCCTTGTCCTTCTGCGGGCCTGCTATCGTGGCGTATGCGTCAGGAGATAGCTTGCTTTCCTTTCTATCCCCACTACTCACAGCCTTGTCCTTCTGCGGGCCTGCTGTCGTGGCGTATTTGACATTTTACTAAATTTTAATTAATCCACTAAAAGTAAATAATTTTCAAAGTTTCTTCACTTATTTATTTATTTATTTTTTATTTATTTTTTTTTGCCGAAATAACTATACAAAAGGAAGACTTGGGTCCTGATGAAAAGTTTGGTAAATGTGAAGGAGCGCGGTCTCCACACCGATCCTTTTGAAATGTTGCACTACAACGTATTTTGATGCACTAAACACGAATCCGTTAAAAAAAGCTCGCTTTGCACTAGGAAAGAAGTTATGAAGCACTAAAGTTCACTGTTGTGCGGGTTCTGAAAGGTAATGTAACCTACTATGTTTGTCAACATGCGCATGCGCGGGTTTGGAAAAGTTCGTAATAAGGATGTCTAATTGAAATTTACCATCAATTATTTATCAATTTATCTCCAGTTAGTTATTTAAAAATTTTTTTTTTAAATAATTAACCATTCTTTAATTTTTTTTATATTTTAAGAAGACATCAAAACTCTAGTCAATCCAACTCGCTAAAATTAATAGAATTCTATTAATTTTAGCGAGTTGGATTGGCTAGGGGTTTTGATATCTTCTTGAACGAGCGGAAACGCGTAGCACGTATGCTCAAAAGCGACAATTTACGACCAAGTCAGCTACCTCTAGGTGAGTCTAAATTTCAATTACGCTTCGTCATTGAGGACTATTGCGCATGCGCGTGCTTACAAATACGCTGTTACCCCGACTTTTATTACCTCCATAACAGTGAAGTTTAGTGCTTAATAACTTCTTTTCTAGTGAAAAGCGAGCTTTTTTTTTTAACGGATTCGTGTTTAGTGCATCGAAATACGTTATAGTGCAACATTTCAAAAGGATCGGTGTGGAGACCGCGCTCCTTCACATTTACCAAAGTTTTGTTCCAAGCCATCGGTCCTGAGAGTGGCAACAAAAAATATCCAGTACTGAATAAATAAATAAACTTAACCTAACCTTTCGTAACAAATCAAACTAAAAAAAAACAAAACATATTAGAAGCCAGATGCAACTATCACATGTAGGATTAGAATCCAATGTGCAAGAACTCAGGAAATCAAGAAACTAGACACCCTAGGAATCCTGACAAGAAGATGGAAGATGGAGACGTCATGAGATTGGAAGCGAGCGAAGCGTTGGAGAGTGACGAAGAACGGGAGATACTAAGCAGAAAGTTGGATAGAGATAGGATCTTGGCACTTTGCAACCAATGCTTTGCACAACATAACTTCCAGCCTCTCTCACCTCAGCAGGTAAGGATGTTTAACGCTCTATTGGAGGCCTGGTGGCCGTGAGTGTTAAGGTGTGGGCACTTCACACTCCGTGTCAAGGGTCGAGGGTTCGATTTCCACTAGGGGTGGTAGCTTTCCTTTAGAAAAATAAAAGGCATCAGCCTATCCTGGCTAGAAAAGGGTGGTAACCTATAGATAACCCGTCCCAAAGTTTTTAGTTAATAATAATGGGCGTTTAATTTTAATTATCTCTCTCTACCGTCAGACCTTAAGGATCGGGCACAAGGAACGCGATCTGTATCGCGGCAGGTAGCGATCAACGATCTGTATCGCGGCAGGTAGCGATCAACGATCTGTATCGCGGCAGGCAGCGATCAACGATCTGTATCGAGGCAGGCAGCGATCAACGATCTGTATCGCGGCAGGCAGCGATCAACGATCTGTATCGCGGCAGGCAGCGATCAACGATCTGCATCGCGGCAGGCAGCGATCAACGATCTGTATCGCGGCAGGCAGCGATCAACGATCGTTGCGGCAGTCTGCGCTAAGGGAACATCACATTGGACGCGATCTGTATCGCGGCAGGCAGCGGTCAACGATAAGGGAACATCACATTGGACGCGATCTGTATCGCGGCAGGCAGCGATCAACGATCGTTGTGGCGGTCTGCGATAAGGGACATCACATTGGACGCGATATCTTTGTGAGCAATAAAGTTATTAGTTTAAATAAAGAATATACAATCGACAAGCAAGATAGAATTCATGTATTGGAGGCTAGATGGCCGTGCATTTAACACTCCGTGCCAAGGGTCGTGGGTTCGGTTCCCACTAGGGTGTGGTGGCTTTTCATTAGACAAAAGAAAAGGAATCAGCCCTATGCAGTCTAAAGAAAGAGGGGAAACCTATAGATTACCCGTCCTGAGATTCGTAGTTAATAATATATGTACGTTAAAATTTAATATATAAATTCGTGTATTTCTTTTATTAAAACAACATAAGCTCAAAACATGTGATTTTTAATGAATAATTCAGTTAATGTTATCGCGCGATAAATCTGTAATTTTCCACAACTGTATCTCCCGGCAAAGCGATAAAGACTGCGACAGATTGTCCCCTGTGTGACGGTTTTGATGCTTTACTGTGAGGTACAAGTTGATCGACCCGACCATCGGTCAGATATCGCTGCGGCAGATCGTCCCCTGTGTGACGGTGTTGATGCTATACTGTGAGGTACAAGTTGATCGACCCGACCATCGGTCAGATATCGCTGCGGCAGATCGTCCCCTGTGTGACGGTGTTGATGCTATACTGTGAGGTACAAGTTGATCGACCCGACCATCGGTCAGATATCGCTGCGGCAGATCGTCCCCTGTGTGACGGTGTTGATGCTATACTGTGAGGTATAAGTTGATCGACCCGACCATCGGTCAGATATCGCTGCGACAGATCGTCCCCTGTGTGACGGTGTTGATGCTATACTGTGAAGAACAAGTTGATCGACCTGACCATCGGTCAGATATCGCTGTCCGCCGTGATACAGATCGTCCCCTGTGTGACGGTGTTGATGCTATACTGTGAGGTACAAGTTGATCGACCCGACCATCGGTCAGATATCGCTGCGGCAGATCGTCCCCTGTGTGACGGTGTTGATGCTATACTGTGAGGTACAAGTTGATCGACCCGACCATCGGTCAGATATCGCTGCGACAGATCGTCCCCTGTGTGACGGTGTTGATGCTATACTGTGAAGTACAAGTTGATCGACCCGACCATCGGTCAGATATCGCTGCGACAGATCGTCCCCTGTGTGACGGTGTTGATGCTATACTGTGAGGTACAAGTTGATCGACCCGACCATCGGTCAGATATCGCTGCGGCAGATCGTCCCCTGTGTGACGGTGTTGATGCTATACTGTGAAGAACAAGTTGATCGACCTGACCATCGGTCAGATATCGCTGTCCGCCGTGATACAGATCGTCCCCTGTGTGACGGTGTTGATGCTATACTGTGAGGTACAAGTTGATCGAACTGACCATCGGTCAGATATCGCGCTGTCCGCTGCGATACAGATCGCCTCATGTGTGCCCGAGCATTAAGTCGAATCTTAACCATGTTTGCTCCGTCACAGGCTCAAAGATTTTTTTTTTTTTTTTTTTTTTTTTTTTTACGGCGCTTAGATAAATCTGGGTCATTAGCGCCGACATCCAGGGTGCAGCGAGGAATCTGGGTCATTAGCGCCGACATCCAGGGTGCATCGAGGAATCTGGGTCATTAGCGCCGACATCCAGGGTGCATCGAGGAATCTGGGTCATTAGCGCCGACATCCAGGGTGCATCGAGGAATCTGGGTCATTAGCGCCGACATCCAGGGTGCAGCGAGGAATCTGGGTCATTAGCGCCGACATCCAGGGTGCAGCGAGGAATTTTCCCAACGAGCGTTGCACTTACGGATGTTGTATTTTAGGCTTCCAGTTACCATTTGTATAGGTTCAAAAACATTGAAAAACGATGAAGGCGATATTTGTAACCATGTGTGAGGAAAGTGGATTGAAATAATTTAATGTACAGTATAACGTAAAGTCTCCTTTTTCGTACATGACACTTTTTTGTAACGTTTTTTTCAGTTGTTCCGTCCCTCTAGTTTTAAGAATGGAGTTTTCAAACCATTGAGCCAAATTCATCCCTAAATCTCTAGGATCATCCTAATCCTATAGCCCAATCCTTATCCAGCACCAATCATCCTTCCTCTCCACCTTGAAGTCTTAATAGGAAGTGGCCCGGAGATCTAATAAGGTAGTATAGTGTCGTGGAGTGATAAAATCAGTGAAATTATAATAATTGAGCGTGATATCGATGGATATCTTCTCTCCTCGTGATATCACAGGCCACGCCTCATTCGCCTCCAATCCTCCCTGCTAGTCGCAGGGTGTGGTTGGATGGCGTAAGGTAACTCCAGGTCATCCTAGAATCCTTCTTAAAGGAAGGTATTCGGTTGACAACTGGGGAAATCTGAGGCGTCGGGAAGTAACTAATATCAAATTACAAAATACAGTTGAATTGTAGATTGTAATATTCTGTATATATATATATATATATATATATATATATATATATATATATATATATGTAAATCTCTATATAGTAAGATACATCTTGAAGTATGTGACATTGCAGGTTCTGTCCTGGATTTCCGGGAAACTGCGCATGTCAGAACGCCAACTCCACCGAGCTGTCCTAGAAGCTCTGAATCTAGGCGTTGCTAGGGGTATCCTCCACTTCTCCAATGGGAAGCTAACCCTAAAACCAGAAAGACTTCAGCCCAGGATGTCCAGAGAGAACCCTACCAGGCAGGTCTATTAGCTCTCATAGAAATAGTCTGGTGTGTATGTGGCTATTTCTATGACGGAGTTTGTTGCTATTCTAATGCGGTCTTGAGAACAACATCTTTATATTTGTCCAACATAAATACACACTAAAAACTGATTTTGTTTCATTCCTTATGAATTATTCACTGAAGAACTTATTATTGAACTGAGAAGGGTAGTGTACGTTGGTCATCGTGGGTTCGATTCCCACTATGGAGTGGTGGCTTTTATTTTGTAAAAAAAGAAAATATATCAGTCTATCCTGGCAAGGAAATAACTGACAAAGACCTGACAAAAACTACAAAACAACATTGGAGCTACATAAGGACACAACTAGCTGAAATGAACTGCGAACAATAAAAAACACAACCCGCGTGAAGAAGTAATTCTTGCTAGACTAAAGATTGGACATACTCGACTAACTCACGAATACTTAATGACAAGACGAGATAAACCTATATGCAGTAAATGTAACAAAGAACTTACCATCAAACAGACTCTGACAGACTGTCAAAGACGATGCAACTTGAACATCCCAAATGATATGCAGGAACTCCTAGGCAATGATAGCCAGTACATCAACACTGTACTGACATACCTTGAAAACACAGGGCTATATAATCTTATTTAATGGCAATAAGCGCTGTTTTTTTTTGTTTTTTTTTTTTTTGTTTTTTTTTAGGGCGTTTCGACACCTAGTCCATGAGCGCTGACATCCAGGGTACAGCGAGGAATTTTCCCAACGAGCCGTGGGATGAGAAAATTCCTGTCGCCGGTGGGGATCGAACCCACCATCTTCTACTTATCAGTCTAAGACGCAATCCGCTAGACCACGGGAGACCCCAATAAGCACTGTCGAATTAAAAATAACATTATACTTCCATAGTTACTAGGTACAATTTAACGGAGGAGAAAAACTGTTTTAGAGTTAAAATTTTATTCAATTTCATTAGTTATTCTCATTGAGTATAATAAATGGTCGATAGGATCCTGTTATTGTGTTGATCTCCAATAAAGCGGAAACATTAAATAAATAATAATTATAATTATCCTAACTAGAAAGGGGGTTAACCCTTTCCAGAACCCCTCCCAAAACTCTGTATTATAGAAAACTGGATGTTATAATTTAGAGAGGATTGGAGTGTGCGCTACGGAAGGTTGGAACGGCAAAAGGAACATGCCCAGCACGTTACATCTAAATGAAGAGTACCGGTTAAAAAAGAAAAAGAATAAATAAATAAAAAATAAAGCTAAAAATAGAAAAGGCAAATGAATGAAAAAAATAAATAAACAAAAGAGTACCAGTTTTATATATATATATATATATATATATATATATATATATATATATATATATATACATATATATAAAATAAAATAAAAATAAAAATACTCAGGAGCATGCGGTTAATAACACAGGTCTACAACCAAAAATTTGATTTGATGATTTTGGCTAATCTCTGTGTTTCTCGGTGTGCTGAGGCCGAGAATGAAGTCCGTTTTTCTCTATCACGTACAGTTTTTTTTCAAATCCATAGAACATAATATACCTGCTATACACATAAATTTGGTAAGAAGTAGGTTTTTTTTTTTTTTCCAAACGATTTCTCTTTTTAGCACTTTCCTCCGAAGGAAAGTATTTAGCACTTTCCTCCGAAGGAAAGTAGCTATTGAGGTTGGACTCATGACGGAATTTTTGAAAAATTTCTTCAAATCTTTATCGATCCTACCTAGTAGACACCGAAAATGACCCCCGTTAAAATTTATATATATCTATATATATATATATATATATATATATATATATATATATATATATATATATATATGCATATATATATGTGTCTGTTAACACGATAGCGACCAGAGTTTTTGTTTTTTCGTCACGAAACTTGGTATATAGCATTCAATTAGCAAACGATTGAACGAGTTCGTTAACCACCAAAATCGGTCCACCGGAAGGGGGGGTTTACCCCGAACCCAAAACACTAATTTGACCATTTCAGCCGTAATATTTGTTATATTTCAACGAAACTTGGTATTCGTACTGGTAATATAGAGAGAAAAGTGAAATATAAAAATAAACTAAATCGTTTCATACGGGGGGGGGGGTTTACTCCGGACCGACAATACCAATTCGCCACTACCAGCCGTAATTTTAGGTGTATTTCGACGAAACTCGGTATTCATAGTGGTAATCTACAGGTAAATATGTGTTGTAAAAATAAACTAAATCGGTTCATTAGGAGGGGGGTTTACTCCGGACCCAAATTACTAATATACTCATACTGGTCGTAATTTCTACTGTATTGTAACGAAACGCGGTATACGTCGTGGGTAACTCATGAGAAAGAAGTGTTGTAAAAATGAGCTGAATTGGTCAATCGGAAAGGGGGGTTTACCTTGTAATATACTTCAATAGAAAAGCCAGCCAGACATAGGTTCACTCTGGAAGCACACTTTCATAACTCTGGAAGCAAATTAATAATTTATCAGTTACTCATTACAAAATTAAAAGAGAACTATTCATGTTTTTATTTTATCTATGTAGGATATTTGAAGCAAATTGTTCTGGAAAGCAGTCTACACTACCCAAATTCTGAGGAAAGTGCTTAGTTATGCAGCTCCTGCGTGACGGACTTTATAAACAGACATCTTTCACTAGGTGGTGTAGGCAATGACTCCCTCAGTAGATGTTGTAGGCCTGAGGGTGTCTAGGCACGACCTGTTCAGACAGGAACGTACTTGTTTGGTCTCAGATGTCACCGTCTGAAGCTAAACGAGATTGAACCTGTTGTATCAGGAACTTGGAGCTAAATTTCTGTTCATTCTCTCAGTTCAGTAGTATCAACTGAAGTGAACACATTCACTGAGGTCTCTTAGTTGTGTCAAAGTGATTAAGAACGTATTTTAAGGTTTGAAAGTGCATTTAGACAAAATGTCTCATCGTCGTTGTGTTACCAGTCCAGACTACTTCTGTTTTATCTGTGGTGAGTACACAGTTAAGAAATACCAACGAAATATAACAGGTTTTGTCAAAAATTTATATTATGCATATTTTGGCTTGAGAATAGGAGATCAAGATAAAGTGTGGGCTCCTCACAAAGTATGCCATAGCTGCGTAGAAAAACTTCGCTTATGGTACAAAGGAGAGTTAAAATCTTTCGGATTTGCTATCCCAATGATGTGGAGGGAGCAAAAAAACCACGTTAATGACTGTTACTTTTGTAATTGTCATGTTCAAGGCTATAATTCCAAAAATCATAAGCTCATTAACTACCCTAATGTGGAATCTGCTAGTCGTCCGGTACCACACGGTCCTGGATTGACAGTTCCTCAGCCCCCTTGTGACTTGGGCAGTATAGATAGGGAAGCTAATAGAGAAGACTGTATGTCGGAGAGCGATGAAGTACACAGTGAGTTCAAAGCAAGCAGTTCAGAAGATGCACCTCAGCTTATTTCTCAACAGGAGTTGAACGACTTAGTGAGAGATCTTGGACTTCCAAAAGATGCAGCTCAGTTACTTGGCTCCCGTCTTAAAAACAAAAATTTATTACAGCCAGGCACTTCTTTTTCATGGTATCGACACCGTGAAGCAGTTTTTGTTCCTTACTTTGCTCTGGATGAGAATCTTATTTATTGCAAAGACATTCTTGGTCTGATGGGTCAATTTGGTATACAATATGACCCGATTCATTGGCGTCTATTCATAGACTCATCAAAGCGAAGTCTAAAGGCTGTTTTGTTGCACAATGGCAATACTTATGCTTCAGTTCCAGTTGGCCATTCGGTACATTTAAAAAAACATACGAAAATTTGTCATTAGTTCTCGAACGAATTCATTCTAATGAGCATAACTGGTTGATATGTGGAGACTTGAAAGTACTTACTATGCTCTGAGGTCAGCAATCAGGGTACATCAAGTTCCCTTGTTTTTTATGTTTATGGGATAGCCGAGACAGAAATTCCCAATGGAACAACAAAGACTGGCCATCACGAGGAGCTCTGTCGCCAGGCCAAAAAAATGTAATTAGGAGAAGTTTGGTTCCTTCTGACAAAATCCTGCTACCTCCTCTACACATAAAGCTAGGGCTGATAAAACAATTCGTAAAGTCTCTCAATAAAGAAGGTGAATGTTTTAAGTACTTATGCTCCAAGTTCCCACGATTAAGTGATGCAAAGCTAAAAGAGGGGATCTTTGTAGGCCCAGATATTCGGAAACTTTTCACAGATCCACATTTCACTCAGACCATGAATGAGAAGGAGAAGGAAGCTTGGAATTCTTTTAAAGATGTTGTTGAGAAGTTCCTAGGTAACGTGAAGGATCTCAACTACAGAAGTATCGTGGAACGCATGTTGAAGGCATTTCAATTACAAGGTTGCAACATGAGTTTGAAGGTTCACTTCTTACATTCGCATGTGGACTATTTTCCAGAAAACTTAGGGGAAGTAAGTGAAGAACAAGGGGAAAGGTTCCATCAGGACATCCAGGAAATGGAACGTAGGTATCAGGGCAAATGGAACGTAAACATGATGGCTGACTATTGTTGGATGCTGCAGCGTGAATCATCTGAAGAGTCCTACAGCCGGAAACGAACACGGAGAAATTTTCAAGAGAAAAAAATACGTTTTCATAAAAATAATAACTAAATATGCCACTGTTAATTCTGAAGCTGTTATTTCTACACATTTATGTATTTTGTACAGTAAACAACATTGAAATAACTTAAAGATCATGGAAATAAATGAAAACTCTTATTCGCCAATTCTGTTTTCTTTTAATGGTAGTACCTCTGCCCTTACTTGAGATTGAACAATTTCCTTACGTGATAGAGAGGGACTGACCTCATGTTCGGCTTCAGCACGCCAAGGAGCATAGGAGATTGACCAAAATCATCAAATCAAATTTCAGAAAGATTATTTTTGTAGACCTGTGTAATTCGTGGAGCTGTTTTGCACGGTAGCGCGATGACGACCATGGGGTTCTTTCGCCCAAAAAAACCACAAATACCAAAAAATACGTTACAGCCCTTAAACAGGCCCCCGCCTATTACCAACCTCACTTGGCCATGAAGATGTGGATATCCCAGCAAACGTTGGGACTCGCGAGACGATCCACGGGGAAGAAGGAAGCCAAATATACACAGCTTTCGCTCTGGAGTAGAATACTATGAGTCTCCCTGAGTTCATAACCCAACTAAGTTCTGTTGTATCCACTGCAGTGCTTCCAACTCTATGCTGCGACAGAGGAACCATAATGTGGCCTCTCCCACCAACACCATCGGTACTACCATTGTTGAGTGCCAATAGTGCTAAGCATCCTGGGTCTATGGAGATCAGGAATGGTCACCGGCCCGGAGGACGAACCTGCTCCGGTTTCAACCCAGAGAAGAAACGGCAAAGACTTACCTGGACTCCTGGAGGAGAGCGGGTCCCATACCTCCTGGCGTAACCTTTCATAGTTAGCCGACCCGAAAACTACCGTCACGTCCAACAAGGACTCCCCGTTAGCTCATAAAGTGGAAATCGTAGGGTCTTATAATTTACACGATACTAACTATGTTGGGCTTTCTTGAGGCACGTCGAACTAACTGAGGTCGAAAGGCTAAGGATCTACCCGTTTCCGCCGCTAGATGTAAGGGTCACTCTTCGGGCTTCTTAAGGATCTTACTCAATTATTGTGTACTTCTGCAGTATTTATCTATAATATGAATTTATTATTTTCTATTATTTTTAGCGGATTTCCGGGAAAATGGAGAGTCTTCATATCGATGTGAGATGGGATGATGGCGTTAAGTCAGCGCGAAACATGTTGGGCGATAGGAACTGGAACTATCTGGCGGGGGCTTTAGGGGCCGGCATTCCAGTCACGGCTTCTTGGTCCAAATATCTTGCTCATCCTGATGTGTATATATATATATATATATATATATATATATATATATGTGTGTGTGTGTGTGTGTGTGTGTGTGTGTGTGTTTGTGTGACTTTTCGGATGAATAGAGTGAATGCCTGATGAGGGATGTAGAAGCTATCCTTCCCCCACCCCTGGCCTAATTACACATCCCCACCACCACGACCAGAAGAAAATGAATCCTTTGATGTTGCCGATTCAAGTCTCTATTTATCCCCACTCCTTACCATCCACCACTAGTCCTCTCTCCGCTATCTCCTAGCTTTACAGGGAACCACATACTGCTTTTCCTAGCTTATTGCGGGGTCATAGATTCTAGCACAAGGTGGAAGAATCAATAATAGAAATAATATTACAATAGCCCGTCACGCAGGAGGTGCGTAAGTAAACACTTTCCTAAGAAGGGTGAGCAGAGTATGGGAGATTACTCAATAATTTGTACACAATAACCTATATATTAATTACCTATGTTAAGGAAAACATTTTTTAGTATTTTGTTTCTAAGAATAATAAAATATTTCCCTTTAATTGGACCTACATGGGTAGTTTGCAGGAACCGATATTAAGATGACTTCCTTAAGATTTACCTTTCCTAGGGCTCATCATGGATTCTAATCCTTACAATGAATCATTACTACGAATTATCCTCAACCAAAAGATAACAATGGCTAAATTCGCATTTTTTTAAAATAAATATATAATATTTATATAAATATAATATAATATAAATATACTTTAGCGATGACTAAACTGAAAGTTAAAAAGTTACAAAAAAGTGTCCGCTGGCGTTAGCGCATGCGCACGAAAAATAACTAATAAATAGTAAGACTTAATATATAAATAAAATAATAAGACTTAATATATAGATTAGTTTAGATTCCTGTTTTGGAGGGCAATAAACAGGAAAGGTTACTTAATATATATAATAAGTATCTATAATAAGTTTTAATAATTACTTATATATATATATATATATATATATATATATATATATATATATATATATATATACATATGTGTATATCCTGTAAGTAGAGGTAAATGGTTAATAATTCCCAGCTAAAAAATGGTCCACTCTCGGCAAAGCTATTTATATCAGGCTTTGAAAGTAAATTTCAAGATAAAATTACTTTTAAAAATGAAGAGTATCTTTTTTCCATTTAATTTCTAACTAGGTTCTGTTAAATCCGGATGAAGTGGGCGTTTATTCTGACGTCATTGGATTATAAATATCCGTCAACAACTTCCTCTGGCTACCGACCCGAGGAAATATCGAGCACAAACTGTCGGATATAGTCGGATCTATGTAATACTCTGTGGGATTCCATCCACATGGCACTTCTGGCAACAGATAGGAAACATTAAGTAACAAGGAAAGACACTGTAACCTTTATATTAGGTAACATATACCATAAATAAATGTATATATATATATATATATATATATATATATATACATATATATACTAGCTGTTACCCTGCGTGCCATGCTACACCTACTTTCTGCATCTATAAAAGCGAAAATAAACTAGAAACCAAATAAGTAATATTGAAATCTAATAGAAAAAATATTCAACGACTCGGATTTACAGTTTCGAACCCGTGACCTCCGAACTGTGAGTCCTAGACGGTTTCGAACCCGTGACCCCCGAACTGTGAGTCCTAGACGGTTTCCAACCCGTGACCTCCGAACTGTGAGTCCTAGACGGTTTCGAACCCGTGACCCCCGAACTGTGAGTCCTAGACGGTTTCGAACCCGTGACCTCCGAACTGTGAGTCCTAGACGGTTTCGAACCCGTGACCTCCAAACTGTGAGTCCTAGACGGTTTCGAACCTGTGACCTCCGAACTGTGAGTCCTAGACGGTTTCGAACCCGTGACCCCCAAACTGTGAGTCCTAGACGGTTTCGAACCCGTGACCTCCGAACTGTGAGTCCTAGACAGTTTCGAACCCGTGACCCCCAAACTGTGAGTCCTAGACGGTTTCCAACCCGTGACCTCCGAACTGTGAGTCCTAGACGGTTTCGAACCTGTGACCTCCGAACTGTGAGTCCTAGACGGTTTCGAACCCGTGACCCCCAAACTGTGAGTCCTAGACGGTTTCGAACCCGTGACCTCCGAACTGTGAGTCCTAGACGGTTTCGAACCCGTGACCCCCAAACTGTGAGTCCTAGACGGTTTCGAACCCGTGACCTCCGAACTGTGAGTCACCTACGTTTGTGCCAAGTTTGGTAAAAATCGGTCAAACGGTGTAGATTTGTAAAAGGAACAAAATGACAGACAGACAGCTGGTAGACGGTTTGGACCTAGCCTATGACTCTCATCGTATCAAGAACTACCTGTGTGACGAGTTCTATGTCAAAGTCTAAAGCGGACAAACGGTGTGGATTTGTATAAGGAACAAATATATAGACGGCCAGATGAACAGGCAAACAGACACGTGATTTATATATATATATATATATATATATATATACACAGATTCAGTCAGAGATACTTTACGCTGCCTGTTTAGCAGAATGTCCGACTCGCAGGAACTGCGTCATCTTAGTGCAGTTCCATTCATATCTGTAGTGCTATTAGTAAAGGACTAGTAGCAGTTATTGGTGGGGTTTGATCTTTAATGGAAAATATAAAATGAAATCTCGAAGAGAAAATATATTGAAGCCGCCACAACAGGAAACCATGGCGACTTCCTCCACCTCCTCAACGTTCGTTCTAGGAAACACTATGAGAACGTTTCACATTTTCTTACCTTATTTTAGTCAAATACTCGTTTTACTGTTAAAGTCAGTTAAAATAATAAGCAACCAGTCAAAACGTTATGTAAACAGATACAAAAACCCTTTCAGAAATGCAAAACTAAGAATTGCGAATTTCTAAACAAGGCCTTATTTCTCCGATTGACACCGCCCCATCGAAAACTGCCTGTAGAACCTTTTTTGTAGAGAATAGAGTTACGTTCCACTCACCGAGATTTCCCAACCGATTTCGAGATATTTTAGAAAATATACGAAAATCCCAAAACTATTAATGAAATATTTTATTACTATTACTTCCCCAACTTTGAACGGAACCAAAATTTTTCCTATTCGCTTCAAAAACCATCTTCCGGTGAACGGATTCTGCTGGTTCACAAACTTGACCTTTTAAATTAGAGAAAAGTTTTCTGTACCAAAATTCATCAAAATCGCACCATTTTGAACAAACAGACAAATGTATATATATATATATATATATATATATATATATATATATATATATATTTGAACCCCCGTTACATTATTGATCTATGGGATCTAAAACATGAAATTTTCGTTTCGGCGCGTGAGGATCGCGTATTTCGAATGCAGTTAATAAATGAGGTGAAAACAAACATAGTGTTTTTTATAATTGATGCCTCACATGTTTCGTGCTTTATTGACATTTTTCAAGAATTTCCTAGCTCCTTACTTCCAAAGGATGCAGAGGTAATACACGGAATGTGGATATCAAATTAGAACCATTTTTTTTTTTTTTTTTTTTTTTTTTAAGAATAGTGATCAGCTTTATGGACCCATGCCTTAATAAGAAACAACAAGCTTCTGATTATCTTGAGTTCCATGGTTAGACCTCTAATTAATTAGACCGATATATTTGAGAAACCTTCTGTTTCTGATGATATGACTAATATATCAGCTGTTCTAATTGGCTGATAAGGAATGGTTGATAAGCCATGACGTAGAGAGACAAGGCGTGGGCCGTACAGACGTCAGGACGCCCAATGTGCGTGGGTGGTTCTCTGTAAATAGCTCAGCGTCCCGCCTCCAGCAGCCTTACAGCTCTCTATAGATGGTAGCCACGCCTCTCGGATTATCTCTGAATATATATCTACGGATATTCAACGTTATTACGGATGTTGGTTCGATTCACTCTGATGGTCGTAGCTTTTCTTTCGGAATAAAAAAAAAGAAGTCATCTCTGTCAGGTTGATGACCTCTTATAAATACATGTAAAAATTAGAATGAATAAATAAATGTGAATATTAGAGTGGATAAATATACCATACCCATATCCCTCAGGCTTGGATGGGTAACCGTTTTGCATATTATGTGTTTTATAAATAGATTGATTTTTTATACACATGTTCTTCTGAATTCATTCTTATGAAAGGGGAATTCTTAATTTTCTTATGAAAGGGGAATTCACTCTGATGTTTATTACACAAGCCCACCTACCAAATATCAACGCACTCTGGTTTCAAACGGATGGTTTCCCAGCTGATAAAGGACGAGTGGTGACGGATTGGCTGAAGAGTGAATTTCCCTTTCATGTATTTTTTCTCTCTGATAAGGGTAGGGGGACACTTCGGAAGCAAGGGTGAAAGAATTCAGAAGAACATATTGGAAATAATTACCATTATGTAAATACAATGAATACGTACGAATACATTGTGTATTATATGGTTATGCGTTGAGGGTCTTATTTTATATAATTTGTAATATTAATTCTATTCTATTTAATAAAATAATAACTGCTTATAAGTTATGTAGGTTATACATTAAAATAATTTGAAATTGTATTAAAAAACTCTCCCCTATAAAAAGCGATAAAATTACATTTAAATGAAAAGCACCCTCAAAAGTAGCTTTAAAATGTTACCTCGTTTTCCTAGGAATAATCTATAGAAATCTATGGGTGAGGGGAAAATGGTTATTACTCTGGACTAATAACTCTTTTCAAAATATCTAGAAATATAAGCTTAATGTCTAACTGAATCCACGGTATTAGGGAGGACGCAAAGTGGTATTTCTAACAGATCTAGCTGGACAAAATTCGAAAAATTCCTGAAAACAAATCTTTAATTGGACCTTGGAGTATTTTCCTAGATAGTATATAGATTACAAAACAAGAATATGTCAGCTGAAATACGTCAACATTTAGGGATTACGGATTGTTATATTAGGGTATCTCAGGCTGCAAACTTTATTACTCCATCTTTGAATTAATACTACAGTTACAAAAATGATTTGTCAGTAATACAAATTTACTTCATGTTTCAGAAAGGTAAGTATGATCGTCTTTCATTACTTATCATAATAAATAACCATTAATGTTCGCTTTACGCGATGCGATTTGTAATATCCTTATTGGTAAGTTATTATGGTACAGAACATTTACTGTCCGGTCTCGTCCGGCTGTACACGATGCGATTTGTAATATCCTTATTGGTAAGTTATTATGGTACAGAACTTTTACTGTCCGATCTCGTCCGGCTGTACACGATGCGATTTGTAATATCCTTATTGGTAAGTTATTATGGTACAGAACTTTTACTGTCCGATCCCGTCCGGCTGTACACGATGCGATTTGTAATATCCTTATTGGTAAGTTATTATGGTACAGAACTTTTACTGTCCGATCTCGTCCGGCTGTACACGATGCGATTTGTAATATCCTTATTGGTAAGTTATTATGGTACAGAACTTTTACTGTCCGATCTCGTCCGGCTGTACACGATGCGATTTGCAATATCCTTATTGGTAAGTTATTATGGTACAGAACTTTTACTGTCCGCTCTCGTCCGGCTGTACACGATGCGATTTGTAATATCCTTATTGGTAAGTTATTATGGTACAGAACTTTTGCTGTCCGGTCTCTTCCGGTCTAGTTTTACACGATGCGATTTGTAATATCCTTATTGGTAAGTTATTATGGTACAGAACTTTTGCTGTCCGGTCTCGTCCGGTCTCGTCCGGTCTAGTTTTACACGATGCGATTTGTAATATCCTTATTGGTAAGTTATTATGGTACAGAACTTTTACTGTTCGGTCTCGTCCGGCTGTACACGATGCGATTTGTAATATCCTTATTGGTAAGTTATTATGGTACAGAACTTTTGCTGTCCGGTCTCGTCCGGTCTAGTTTTACACGATGCGATTTGTAATATCCTTATTGGTAAGTTATTATGGTACAGAACTTTTGCTGTCCGGTCTCGTCCGGCTGTACACGATGCGATTTGTAATATCCTTATTGGTAAGTTATTATGGTACAGAACATTTACTGTCCGGTCTCGTCCGGCTGTACACGATGCGATTTGTAATATCCTTATTGGTAAGTTATTATGGTACAGAACTTTTGCTGTCCGGTCTCGTCCGGCTGTACACGATGCGATTTGTAATATCCTTATTGGTAAGTTATTATGGTACAGAACTTTTGCTGTCCGGTCTCGTCCGGCTGTACACGATGCGATTTGTAATATCCTTATTGGTAAGTTATTATGGTACAGAACTTTTGCTGTCCGGTCTCGTCCGGCTGTACACGATGCGATTTGTAATATCCTTATTGGTAAGTTATTATGGTACAGAACTTTTACTGTCCGCTCTCGTCCGGCTGTACACGATGCGATTTGTAATATCCTTATTGGTAAGTTATTATGGTACAGAACTTTTGCTGTCCGGTCTCTTCCGGTCTAGTTTTACACGATGCGATTTGTAATATCCTTATTGGTAAGTTATTATGGTACAGAACTTTTGCTGTCCGGTCTCGTCCGGTCTAGTTTTACACGATGCGATTTGTAATATCCTTATTGGTAAGTTATTATGGTACAGAACTTTTGCTGTCCGGTCTCGTCCGGCTGTACACGATGCGATTTGTAATATCCTTATTGGTAAGTTATTATGGTACAGAACTTTTACTGTCCGGTCTCGTCCGGCTGTACACGATGCGATTTGTAATATCCTTATTGGTAAGTTATTATGGTACAGAACTTTTGCTGTCCGGTCTCGTCCGGCTGTACACGATGCGATTTGTAATATCCTTATTGGTAAGTTATTATGGTACAGAACTTTTACTGTCCGGTCTCGTCCGGCTGTACACGATGCGATTTGTAATATCCTTATTGGTAAGTTATTATGGTACAGAACTTTTGCTGTCCGCTCTCGTCCGGCTGTACACGATGCGATTTGTAATATCCTTATTGGTAAGTTATTATGGTACAGAACTTTTACTGTCCGGTCTCGTCCGGCTGTACACGATGCGATTTGTAATATCCTTATTGGTAAGTTATTATGGTACAGAACTTTTACTGTCCGGTCTCGTCCGGCTGTACACGATGCGATTTGTAATATCCTTATTGGTAAGTTATTATGGTACAGAACTTTTGCTGTCCGGTCTCGTCCGGCTGTACACGATGCGATTTGTAATATCCTTATTGGTAAGTTATTATGGTACAGAACTTTTACTGTCCGGTCTAGTTTTACACGATGCGATTTGTAATATCCTTATTGGTAAGTTATTATGGTACAGAACTTTTACTGTCCGCTCTCGTCCGGCTGTACACGATGCGATTTGTAATATCCTTATTGGTAAGTTATTATGGTACAGAACTTTTACTGTCCGGTCTCGTCCGGCTGTACACGATGCGATTTGTAATATCCTTATTGGTAAGTTATTATGGTACAGAACTTTTGCTGTCCGGTCTCGTCCGGCTGTACACGATGCGATTTGTAATATCCTTATTGGTAAGTTATTATGGTACAGAACTTTTACTGTCCGCTCTCGTCCGGCTGTACACGATGCGATTTGTAATATCCTTATTGGTAAGTTATTATGGTACAGAACTTTTACTGTCCGGTCTCGTCCGGCTGTACACGATGCGATTTGTAATATCCTTATTGGTAAGTTATTATGGTACAGAACTTTTACTGTCCGCTCTCGTCCGGCTGTACACGATGCGATTTGTAATATCCTTATTGGTAAGTTATTATGGTACAGAACTTTTACTGTCCGCTCTCGTCCGGCTGTACACGATGCGATTTGTAATATCCTTATTGGTAAGTTATTATGGTACAGAACTTTTACTGTCCGGTCTCGTCCGGCTGTACACGATGCGATTTGTAATATCCTTATTGGTAAGTTATTATGGTACAGAACTTTTGCTGTCCGGTCTCTTCCGGTCTAGTTTTACACGATGCGATTTGTAATATCCTTATTGGTAAGTTATTATGGTACAGAACTTTTGCTGTCCGGTCTCGTCCGGTCTAGTTTTACACGATGCGATTTGTAATATCCTTATTGGTAAGTTATTATGGTACAGAACTTTTGCTGTCCGGTCTCGTCCGGCTCTACACGATGCGATTTGTAATATCCTTATTGGTAAGTTATTATGGTACAGAACTTTTACTGTCCGGTCTCGTCCGGCTGTACACGATGCGATTTGTAATATCCTTATTGGTAAGTTATTATGGTACAGAACTTTTGCTGTCCGGTCTCGTCCGGCTGTACACGATGCGATTTGTAATATCCTTATTGGTAAGTTATTATGGTACAGAACTTTTACTGTCCGGTCTCGTCCGGCTGTACACGATGCGATTTGTAATATCCTTATTGGTAAGTTATTATGGTACAGAACTTTTGCTGTCCGCTCTCGTCCGGCTGTACACGATGCGATTTGTAATATCCTTATTGGTAAGTTATTATGGTACAGAACTTTTACTGTCCGGTCTCGTCCGGCTGTACACGATGCGATTTGTAATATCCTTATTGGTAAGTTATTATGGTACAGAACTTTTACTGTCCGGTCTCGTCCGGCTGTACACGATGCGATTTGTAATATCCTTATTGGTAAGTTATTATGGTACAGAACTTTTGCTGTCCGGTCTCGTCCGGCTGTACACGATGCGATTTGTAATATCCTTATTGGTAAGTTATTATGGTACAGAACTTTTACTGTCCGGTCTAGTTTTACACGATGCGATTTGTAATATCCTTATTGGTAAGTTATTATGGTACAGAACTTTTACTGTCCGCTCTCGTCCGGCTGTACACGATGCGATTTGTAATATCCTTATTGGTAAGTTATTATGGTACAGAACTTTTACTGTCCGCTCTCGTCCGGCTGTACACGATGCGATTTGTAATATCCTTATTGGTAAGTTATTATGGTACAGAACTTTTGCTGTCCGGTCTCGTCCGGCTGTACACGATGCGATTTGTAATATCCTTATTGGTAAGTTATTATGGTACAGAACTTTTACTGTCCGCTCTCGTCCGGCTGTACACGATGCGATTTGTAATATCCTTATTGGTAAGTTATTATGGTACAGAACTTTTACTGTCCGGTCTCGTCCGGCTGTACACGATGCGATTTGTAATATCCTTATTGGTAAGTTATTATGGTACAGAACTTTTACTGTCCGCTCTCGTCCGGCTGTACACGATGCGATTTGTAATATCCTTATTGGTAAGTTATTATGGTACAGAACTTTTGCTGTCCGGTCTCGTCCGGCTGTACACGATGCGATTTGTAATATCCTTGTTGGTAAGTTATTATGGTACAGAACTTTTACTGTCCGCTCTCGTCCGGCTGTACACGATGCGATTTGTAATATCCTTATTGGTAAGTTATTATGGTACAGAACTTTTACTGTCCGCTCTCGTCCGGCTGTACACGATGCGATTTGTAATATCCTTATTGGTAAGTTATTATGGTACAGAACTTTTACTGTCCGGTCTCGTCCGGCTGTACACGATGCGATTTGTAATATCCTTATTGGTAAGTTATTATGGTACAGAACTTTTGCTGTCCGGTCTCGTCCGGCTGTACACGATGCGATTTGTAATATCCTTATTGGTAAGTTATTATGGTACAGAACTTTTACTGTCCGCTCTCGTCCGGCTGTACACGATGCGATTTGTAATATCCTTATTGGTAAGTTATTATGGTACAGAACTTTTACTGTCCGATCTCGTCCGGCTGTACACGATGCGATTTGTAATATCCTTATTGGTAAGTTATTATGGTACAGAACTTTTACTGTCCGGTCTCGTCCGGCTGTACACGATGCGATTTGTAATATCCTTATTGGTAAGTTATTATGGTACAGAACTTTTACTGTCCGATCTCGTCCGGCTGTACACGATGCGATTTGTAATATCCTTATTGGTAAGTTATTATGGTACAGAACTTTTACTGTCCGGTCTCGTCCGGCTGTACACGATGCGATTTGTAATATCCTTATTGGTAAGTTATTATGGTACAGAACTTTTGCTGTCCGGTCTCGTCCGGCTGTACACGATGCGATTTGTAATATCCTTATTGGTAAGTTATTATGGTACAGAACTTTTGCTGTCCGGTCTCGTCCGGCTGTACACGATGCGATTTGTAATATCCTTATTGGTAAGTTATTATGGTACAGAACTTTTACTGTCCGGTCTCGTCCGGCTGTACACGATGCGATTTGTAATATCCTTATTGGTAAGTTATTATGGTACAGAACTTTTACTGTCCGGTCTCGTCCGGCTGTACACGATGCGATTTGTAATATCCTTATTGGTAAGTTATTATGGTACAGAACTTTTGCTGTCCGGTCTCGTCCGGCTGTACACGATGCGATTTGTAATATCCTTATTGGTAAGTTATTATGGTACAGAACTTTTACTGTCCGATCTCGTCCGGCTGTACACGATGCGATTTGTAATACCCTTATTGGTAAGTTATTATGGTACAGAACTTTTACTGTCCGCTCTCGTCCGGCTGTACACGATGCGATTTGTAATATTCTTATTGGTAAGTTATTATGGTACAGAACTTTTACTGTCCGCTCTCGTCCGGCTGTACACGATGCGATTTGTAATATTCTTATTGGTAAGTTATTATGGTACAGAACTTTTACTGTCCGCTCTCGTCCGGCTGTACACGATGCGATTTGTAATATCCTTATTGGTAAGTTATTATGGTACAGAACTTTTACTGTCCGGTCTCGTCCGGCTGTACACGATGCGATTTGTAATATCCTTATTGGTAAGTTATTATGGTACAGAACTTTTACTGTCCGGTCTAGTTTTACACGATGCGATTTGTAATATCCTTATTGGTAAGTTATTATGGTACAGAACTTTTACTGTCCGCTCTCGTCCGGCTGTACACGATGCGATTTGTAATATCCTTATTGGTAAGTTATTATGGTACAGAACTTTTACTGTCCGGTCTCGTCCGGTCTAGTTTTACACGATGCGATTTTCTAATATGGCTTATCAATAACATTTGTTAACCTATCTCAGGAAGGAAATTACACAAAACTGCTTTAAAAATTCCCATCCTTCCAGATAAAAAGCTGTGATATTTTCTTTGGATTTTCATTTTCTCATTTTCGCCTTGTCTAATAATAATGTTCAACTCCAGGAAATCCTAATTCACTTTGTTTGTATTTGCTAAGATATAGAGAAAGATCTGTATTAGAATTGAAATTAATAAACAAAAAAAAAAAAAAACAACTTATTTTTGTGACATTGTCCCTTAAATATACTTGGTTAAATATATTAATTAAAACTAAGACTCTAACCCTATATCTAAAGAATTAATAAAATAAAGAAAAAAGAAAGACACTCCAATGATATTTGCATGACCTTAAAAAAATTAAATAAAACTTATGTACATATTAATAAAAAGAAGAGAGTGAATACTGTATGAAGAAGGGGATGAGGGAGGTTGGAGTTATGATGAAACTATATACAGGGGGGGAGAAAAATATATAAATATATAAAATAGATCAATACAATAAATAAATAAATAATAAGAAAGAAGGGAGGGGAAGGGGGGGGAGTTTATAATAAAAAGTAGAATTCCCTTCCATTTCTGAATCTATTTGTTGGCTGTATTGATTGGTACAAGACTGGAGGGAGCCGATATGTAGAGAGTGGATTATACGCTGATAAGACGGTGTCTTATCAGCATTGTCTGTATATACTATACAATGCATGTATATAAAGCGGTCCCGTAACAGTCCACGAGGCCCTGAGGTGCAGATACTATAGAGGTATCCGATTCATAACCATAAAGCAAGCTGGGGAGATAGTATGGTCAATAATATGCTCCTGTCGCCTGATTTTCCCCTTTGCTGCTTCGACTGCTAGGGTTATTAGTACTAAGGTACCTACCCATTAATAAATTAATTATAGGCTGGGTTGGCCTACGGACGGTCAGGGAGGCCGAACTCAACCCATGAACGAAGACACTAGAAAATATAAATCTTTAGTACTATGCTCGGGATTTGAACTCAGGTCCTCCAGCATATTAGTCCAGAGCTTCCAGTGAGCTAACCTAGCCCCCACTACGTTTACATATATATATATATATATATATATATATATATATATATATATATATATATATGTGTGTGTGTGTGTGTGTGTGTAGCTTCATTGAAGCTTTTTTCTAGAGAATGTTTGTAGATAATAATATCAGAAACTACAAGGTATAATAATTTAAAGGTTATTATTGAGATATGTACTATATAAGCTCTATAATATGTGATAGCTTGCTGTCATACTCACATAGGACCTTACCCCCCCCCCCTTAGGTGATATTTAGGGCTTACCTGAAACAGAATAGAGGAAAATAGTTATTTTTATGAGATGTCAATTATCGAATAGAATAATTTAAAATAATATTGTCTATATTTACTTATGTACATATAAATACAATTTTGAACCACCATTATTTCCAACTTAAATTTTAGTTTTATCTTATTTTTATATTAGTAATTATTTATCTCCTAAAAATGGCAATGTTTTGTATTCATAAGCTCATTAGTGTTATTATTACTTAAGTGGGGGGAGGGGCATGAAAGTATTAATTTTGCTTTAGGGAGACGCGGCGGAATAAAGGATGACAAACCTTGCTTCAGGGATTCAGAACTACTGTATAAACAGCTTCTTCTCAATCTTCCCCAATTCATTTACCACCAGACCTACAAATATAATTGTACAAATTTAAAGTTTAAGTAAATATTTTTGTAGTAACCTAATCATTATCATTTCCAGATTATCGAAAGCATCCTTTTACTGAAAATGAATTTCCGAACTATTGATAAGTATACTACTGTTTGTATTGCAGCCGAATATATTCGAGCAGCATTTTCTATTTCGTACTGCTTATCTCTTTCAGCACAACATAGATAGGAGTGATAAGGATTATGTTATAGATCATTTTAGGCCTTAAATAAAAAGGAACATCAAAATTCTGCAGAAATTCGAAGTGAAACTTCTATGCTAAGAAGCAATTTGTTGAAATCCATATTTTTTTTTACGGCGCATCGAAATAATTCTTGGCCATTAGCGCCGAGATCCAGGGTGCAGCCAGGAATTTTCTCAGCGAGCCGTGGGATGAGAAAATTCCTGTCGCTGGTGGGGATCGAACCCACCATCTCCCGCTTATGAATCTAGCGCGCTAGCCACTAGACCACGGGAGACCACGAAATCCATATTGGTAGAATATGTTAGAAGAATCAGAGAAGAAGGTTGGAGAAAATCAGAAAGTCTTCTAAGTGAACAAGAAAACGGTCCGACTCACAGGAACTGCTTCATCCTAGCACGTCTGTGTTCATATCTCTACTAACGTTTGGAATACTTGGATCAGAAACAATATACGTTTTGAAGGTAGGGATTGTCGGGGTTCGGTCATTGCTTCTTAATAAAACTACATTTTACCGTGAAAATGGTTTTATTGTTGCCGACGTGTCGGCTTGAAACATGTTGATGCGGATGATCCCCCATCTGTGAGGGATAGTTCTCAATCATCTCATCGTTCTGATGAAGGCTTGAAATATGTTGATGCGGATGCTCCCCCATCTGTGAGAAATAGTTCTCAATCATCTCATCGTTCTGATGAAGGCTTGAAATATGTTGATGCGGATGATCCCCCATCTGTGAGGGATAGTTCTCAATCATCTCATCGTTCTGATGAAGGCTTGAAATATGTTGATGCGGATGCTCCCCCATCTGTGAGAAATAGTTCTCAATCATCTCATCATTCTGATGAAGGCTTGAAATATGTTGATGCGGATGATCCCCCATCTGTGAGGGATAGTTCTCAATCATCTCATCGTTCTGATGAAGGCTTGAAATATGTTGATGCGGATGATCCCCCATCTGTGAGGGATAGTTCTCAATCATCTCATCGTTCTGATGAAGGCTTGAAATATGTTGATGCGGATGATCCCCCATCTGTGAGGGATAGTTCTCAATCATCTCATCGTTCTGATGAAGGCTTGAAATATGTTGATGCGGATGATCCCCCATCTGTGAGAAATAGTTCTCAATCATCTCATCATTCTGATGAAGGCTTGAAATATGTTGATGCGGATGATCCCCCATCTGTGAGGGATAGTTCTCAATCATCTCATCGTTCTGATGAAGGCTTGAAATATGTTGATGCGGATGATCCCCCATCTGTGAGGGATAGTTCTCAATCATCTCATCGTTCTGATGAAGGCTTGAAATATGTTGATGCGGATGATCCCCCATCTGTGAGGGATAGTTCTCAATCATCTCATCGTTCTGATGAAGGCTTGAAATATGTTGATGCGGATGATCCCCCATCTGTGAGGGATAGTTCTCAATCATCTCATCGTTCTGATGAAGGCTTGAAACATGTTGATGCGGATGATCCCCCATCTGTGAGAAATAGTTCTCAATCATCTCATCGTTCTGATGAAGGCTTGAAATATGTTGATGCGGATGATCCCCCATCTGTGAGGGATAGTTCTCAATCATCTCATCGTTCTGATGAAGGCTTGAAACATGTTGATGCGGATGATCCCCCATCTGTGAGAAATAGTTCTCAATCATCTCATCGTTCTGATGAAGGCTTGAAATATGTTGATGCGGATGATCCCCCATCTGTGAGGGATAGTTCTCAATCATCTCATCGTTCTGATGAAGGCTTGAAATATGTTGATGCGGATGATCCCCCATCTGTGAGGGATAGTTCTCAATCATCTCATCGTTCTGATGAAGGCTTGAAATATGTTGATGCGGATGATCCCCCATCTGTGAGGGATAGTTCTCAATCATCTCATCGTTCTGATGAAGGCTTGAAATATGTTGATGCGGATGATCCCCCATCTGTGAGGGATAGTTCTCAATCATCTCATCGTTCTGATGAAGGCTTGAAATATGTTGATGCGGATGATCCCCCATCTGTGAGGGATAGTTCTCAATCATCTCATCGTTCTAATGAAGGCTTGAAATATGTTGATGCGGATGATCCCCCATCTGTGAGGGATAGTTCTCAATCATCTCATCGTTCTGATGAAGGCTTGAAATATGTTGATGCGGATGATCCCCCATCTGTGAGGGATAGTTCTCAATCATCTCATCGTTCTGATGAAGGCTTGAAATATGTTGATGCGGATGATCCCCCATCTGTGAGGGATAGTTCTCAATCATCTCATCGTTCTGATGAAGGCTTGAAACATGTTGATGCGGATGATCCCCCATCTGTGAGGGATAGTTCTCAATCATCTCATCGTTCTGATGAAGGCTTGAAATATGTTGATGCGGATGATCCCCCATCTGTGAGGGATAGTTCTCAATCATCTCATCGTTCTGATGAAGGCTTGAAATATGTCGATGCGGATGATCCCCCATCTGTGAGGGATAGTTCTCAATCATCTCATCGTTCTGATGAAGGCTTGAAATATGTTGATGCGGATGATCCCCCATCTCCTCTCAATGGCCAACCATCTCCTCTCAATGGTCAACCATCTCCTCTCAATGGTCAACCATCTCCTCTCAATGGTCAACCATCTCCTCTCAATGGTCAACCATCTCCTCTCAATGGTCAACCATCTCCTCTCAATGGTCAACCATCTCCTCTCAATCAATATACGTTTTGTTTTACATTTTCGAGAAAGATGTAAAAATGAAATTTGAGAAGGAAGATTTTACGCACCACAATACAAAACTTGCAGAAAGATCATCCGCATCAACATATTTCAAGCCTTCATCAGAACGATGAGATGATTGAGAACTATCCCTCACAGATGGGGGATCATCCGCATCAACATGTTTCAAGCCGAAACCTCGGCAACAATAAAAATATTTTCACGGTAAAATGTAGTTTTATTAAGAAGCAATGACCGAACCCCGACAATCCCTACCTTCGCAGAATCAATAGTCAACCATCTCCTCTCAATGGTCAACCATCCCCGCTCAATGGTCAACCATCCCCGCTCAATGGTCAACCATCTCCTCTCAATGGTCAACCATCTCCTCTCAATGGTCAACCATCCCCACTCAATGGTCAACCATCTCCTCTCAATGGTCAACCATCTCCTCTCAATGGTCAACCATCTCCTCTCAATGGTCAACCATCTCCTCTCAATGGTCAACCATCTCCTCTCAATCAATATACGTTTTGTTTTACATTTTCGAGAAAGATGTAAAAATGAAATTTGAGAAGGAAGATTTTAAGCACCACAATACAAAACTTGCAGAAAGTACTCCATGGACGTTTATTAAATTACTCATTGGACGTTTAAAGTACAAATAGGTTTATCATTTTTTTACATTGGTTTACTAAAATACTCATTTTATCGTTAAATTAGAGAATAGAGTTATTTTTTCTTTAGCTCATAAATTCTTTGTATGTTTTAATAAATTTAATTGCTTATACTTATTGGAGTTAATTTACAAAAACATCCCTCCCCATGTGCACAATGATGCCTACAGGCATATTTCAGTTTTTCGTAAATTTCTCGAAAAAAACGATTTTCCGTATTTTTTTCATTATCCTGGCGCCTATTTCTAGCTCTCAGATTTTTCATGAGAAAAAAATCCTGCATCAAAGTGTTAACTCAGAACCTGCATCAAAGTGTTAACTCAGAACCTGCATCAAAGTGTTAACTCAGAACCTGCATCAAAGTGTTAACTCAGAACCTGCATCAAAGTGTTAACTCAAAACCTGCATCAAAGTGTTAACTCAGAACCTGCATCAAAGTGTTAACTCAGAACCTGCATCAAAGTGTTAACTCAGAACCTGCATCAAAGTGTTAACTCGGAACCTGCATCAAAGTGTTAACTCAGAACCTGCATCAAAGTGTTAACTCAGAACCTGCATCAAAGTGTTAACTCAGAACCTGCATCAAAGTGTTAACTCAGAACCTGCATCAAAGTGTTAACTCAGAACCTGCATCAAAGTGTTAACTCAGAACCTGCATCAAAGTGTTAACTCAGAACCTGCATCAAAGTGTTAACTCGGAACCTGCATCAAAGTGTTAACTCGGAACCTGCATCAAAGTGTTAACTCGGAACCTGCATCAAAGTGTTAACTCAGAACCTGCATCAAAGTGTTAACTCAGAACCTGCATCAAAGTGTTAACTCAGAACGTAAATAAAATGAAAGTATCTTTGTTTGGGTGAAATACTGAATACATCGTTTCCTAAGTACCCAAACTGAAAATTAGTTTGGACAACTTTTTTATTTCATTTTTTGGTGTTTAAACGGTTAAAGATATCGCCTTGAAATTTTTTTTTTTTTTTTTAGTTTGTCTCTATAAGGAATGGGTTTTGACAGGATTTATGCTAATATATCTATTACCAATATTATCTGGTTCTTGTTGGAAATTCTTGTAGTGACTAACTTGTTACAACACAGCTACTAGGTCTAGCCTCTATCTTGCTCAGCGTGGATGTACCTACAGGAATATAATAGCTGAGAAGGAGGAGCAGGTAGAAGGGAGAGAGGATTACAGAGGATGAAGTGCTGTGTTGTGGTCCAGGTACAACACCAGCAACAGGTTGTACATCACAGCTCGGTGTGTTCAACATCAGCTGTAGGCTAGCAATCAACGCCAGGAGGTCTAGGAGTCGTCTGTACAACAACACCATTATTTGTAATAGGCGTTGTATCGAGGTATTGATTTCAAGAGACATTACTTCAGGACGTTCATCGGAGTGTCAACGTGCGTTTAATAATGTCCGCAGAATCAACCAAGTTTCAAGTTGAGACACACAAATCTGTTCCTGAGGCTATGACATCGTTCTTTATGCCTTCAACAACTACATCACAAAATATAATCAATCATACAGAGTTAAAGCAGGAGAGACATTGCATTGGAGAAAACAGACTCGTGCACTGGTGTTGGAAACTTAAAGGTGAGCAGAAAGATTTTATCTATTAGTGTCGTCGTTTCAGAGTCGGGTTTGATATCCTGGACGCCACAGGCCCATACAGCCTGGAGGCCACAGGTAGGCCCATCCAGCCTGGAGGCCACAGGTAGGTCCATCCAGACTGGAGGCCAAAGGTAGGCCCATCCAGCCTGGAGCCATCTGGCCGAAGATGACTAGTTCTGACCAAACTTTATCTCTTAAAAGCCGATCGGTCATGAATCAGGCGCCTGTGCAGTGTCATACCTCGGTTACCTCATGCTTCTGTAGTTTAATTCCTTAATTATTTTAAGGAAAATTATAATTTTTAAGTTATTACTAAATAAAAAATTGATTTTGGTTAAAAAAAAAAAAATAGAGATATCACCTTCGAATGTAAGTTGTATCCATGTCATGCATCCGCACCTTACATTGTGCTAGTAAGGTCAACGCAGAAACCAGTGGGGGAGGGGGCATCCACTGGTGCAATCCCCCGAATGATATGTACTAAAACATTTATTACTTGAAAGTGATAATAAGGAAAGTGTAAAATAAATATTCAACTTTATCATGGTGGCCTTCAAACTAATGTCCTAATGAAATAAGTAAATAGGAAACCTTTCTCTATTTCAGAAGTCATTCTTTAGCTTGGAGTAATCTTCAGCTTAATCATCATTATTCTGTGATATAGGATGATAAGGAGTTATGAAAGGAAGGGATGATGATTCCAGGAATAACTATAAGAAGGCTGATGATTGGTAGATGGTGGAAGGGTCCTGGAGAATGGAGCCGATTGTAGTAGATTGAAAGGACTTCCTGGAGGATTCAGGATTATCCAGAACTCCAGATCAAAGCATAGCTCGTAATGAACTACAATAGAACAGCTGGGGTTCGTACAATACACACCACACTTCATCATCTCCAGGGGTCTGTTGTATAGTCTCTCTCTCTCTCTCTCTCTCTCTCTCTCTCTCTCTCTCTCTCTCTCTCTCTCTCTCTCTCTCTCTCTCTCTCTCTCTCTCTCTCTCTCTCTGCAGTGCTGCGGCAAAAGAGATGACAACTACACGCATTCGGTGACGGTGGTCCTAACAAAATTACCATTACCTTTGATATAACACGTCCCTTGAAATCCATCTTCTCCATTCCCTCCTAGACCCTTTCCCTCCTAGTGTAACAGCTATTATTGCTGAAGATGGAGAATGATCCCATCATGATGTTGCTGTTATGGAACTAAGATACGAGAACTATTGTAATGAAGCAATGCTGTGGATTATTGCTGGTCTTGGTCTAGGGTTGCTGTGGAACTAGTCTATTGTAATGAAGCAATGCTGTGGATTATTGCTGGTCTTGGTCTAGGGTTGCTGTGGAACTAGTCTATTGTAATGAAGCAATGCTGTGGATTATTGCTGGTCTTGGTCTAGGGTTGCTGTGGAACTAGTCTATTGTAATGAAGCAATGCTGTGGATTACTGCTGGTCTTGGTCTAGGGTTGCTGTGGAACTAGTCTATTGTAATGAAGCAATGCTGTGGATTACTGCTGGTCTTGGTCTAGGGTTGCTGTGGAACTAGTCTATTGTAATGAAGCAATGCTGTGGATTACTGCTGGTCTTGGTCTAGGGTTGCTGTGGAACTAGTCTATTGTAATGAAGCAATGCTGTGGATTACTGCTGGTCTTGGTATAGGGTTGCTGTGGAACTAGTCTATTGTAATGAAGCAATGCTGTGGATTACTGCAGGTCTTGGTCTAGGGTTGCTGTGGAACTAGTCTATTGTAATGAAGCAATGCTGTGGATTACTGCTGGTCTTGGCCTAGGGTTGCTGTGGAACTAGTCTATTGTAATGAAGCAATGCTGTGGATTACTGCTGGTCTTGGTCTAGGGTTGCTGTGGAACTAGTCTATTGTAATGAAGCAATGCTGTGGATTACTGCTGGTCTTGGTCTAGGGTTGCTGTGGAACTAGTCTATTGTAATGAAGCAATGCTGTGGATTACTGCTGGTCTTGGTCTAGGGTTGCTGTGGAACTAGTCTATTGTAATGAAGCAATGCTGTGGATTACTGCTGGTCTTGGTCTAGGGTTGCTGTGGAACTAATCTATTGTAATGAAGCAATGCTGTGGATTACTGCTGGTCTTGGTCTAGGGTTGCTGTGGAACTAGTCTATTGTAATGAAGCAATGCTGTGGATTATTTCCGGTCTTGGTCTAGGGTTGCTGTGGAACTAGTCTATTGTAATGAAGCAATGCTGTGGATTACTGCTGGTCTTGGTCTAGGGTTGCTGTGGAACTAGTCTATTGTAATGAAGCAATTCTGTGGATTACTGCTGGTCTTGGTCTAGGGTTGCTGTGGAACTAGTCTATTGTAATGAAGCAATGCTGTGGATTACTGCTGGTCTTGGTCTAGGGTTGCTGTGGAACTAGTCTATTGTAATGAAGCAATGCTGTGGATTACTGCTGGTCTTGGTATAGGGTTGCTGTGGAACTAGTCTATTGTAATGAAGCAATGCTGTGGATTACTGCAGGTCTTGGTCTAGGGTTGCTGTGGAACTAGTCTATTGTAATGAAGCAATGCTGTGGATTACTGCTGGTCTTGGTCTAGGGTTGCTGTGGAACTAGTCTATTGTAATGAAGCAATGCTGTGGATTACTGCTGGTCTTGGTCTAGGGTTGCTGTGGAACTAGTCTATTGTAATGAAGCAATGCTGTGGATTACTGCTGGTCTTGGTCTAGGGTTGCTGTGGAACTAGTCTATTGTAATGAAGCAATGCTGTGGATTACTGCTGGTCTTGGTCTAGGGTTGCGGTGGAACTAGTCTATTGTAATGAAGCAATGCTGTGGATTACTGCTGGTCTTGGTCTAGGGTTGCTGTGGACCTAGTCTATTGTAATGAAGCAATGCTGTGGATTACTGCTGTTCTTGGTCTAGGGTTGCTGTGGAACTAGTCTATTGTAATGAAGCAATGCTGTGGATTACTGCAGGTCTTGGTCTAGGGTTGCTGTGGAACTAGTCTATTGTAATGAAGCAATGCTGTGGATTATTGCTGGTCTTGGTCTATGGTTGCTGTGGAACTAGTCTATTGTAATGAAGCAATGCTGTGGATTACTGCTGGTCTTGGTCTAGGGTTGCTGTGGAACTAGTCTATTCTAATGAAGCAATGCTGTGGATTACTGCTGGTCTTGGTCTAGGGTTGCTGTGGACCTAGTCTATTGTAATGAAGCAATGCTGTGGATTACTGCTGGTCTTGGTCTAGGGTTGCTGTGGAACTAGTCTATTGTAATGAAGCAATGCTGTGGATTACTGCAGGTCTTGGTCTAGGGTTGCTGTGGAACTAGTCTATTGTAATGAAGCAATGCTATGGATTATTGCTGGTCTTGGTCTAGGGTTGCTGTGGAACTAGTCTATTGTAATGAAGCAATGCTGTGGATTACTGCTGGTCTTGGTCTAGGGTTGCTGTGGAACTAGTCTATTGTAATGAAGCAATGCTGTGGATTACTGCTGGTCTTGGTCTAGGGTTGCTGTGGAACTAGTCTATTGTAATGAAGCAATGCTGTGGATTACTGCTGGTCTTGGTCTAGGGTTGCTGTGGAACTAGTCTATTGTAATGAAGCAATGCTGTGGATTACTGCTGGTCTTGGTCTAGGGTTGCTGTGGAACTAGTCTATTGTAATGAAGCAATGCTGTGGATTATTGCTGGTCTTGGTCTAGGGTTGCTGTGGAACTAGTCTATTGTAATGAAGCAATGCTGTGGATTACTGCAGGTCTTGGTATAGGGTTGCTGTGGAACTAGTCTATTGTAATGAAGCAATGCTGTGGATTACTGCTGGTCTTGGTCTAGGGTTGCTGTGGAACTAGTCTATTCTAATGAAGCAATGCTGTGGATTACTGCTGGTCTTGGTATAGGGTTGCTGTGGAACTAGTCTATTGTAATGAAGGAATGCTGTGGATTATTGCTGGTCTTGGTCTAGGGTTGCTGTGGAACTAGTCTATTGTAATGAAGCAATGCTGTGGATTACTGCTGGTCTTGGGCTAGGGTTGCTGTGGAACTGGTCTATTGTAATGAAGCAATGCTGTGGATTACTGCTGGTCTTGGTCTAGGGTTGCTGTGGAACTAGTCTACTGTAATGAAGCAATGCTGTGGATTACTGCTGGTCTTGGTCTAGGGTTGCTGTGGAACTAGTCTATTGTAATGAAGCAATGCTGTGGATTACTGCTGGTCTTGGTCTAGGGTTGCTGTGGAACTAGTCTATTGTAATGAAGCAATGCTGTGGATTACTGCTGGTCTTGGTCTAGGGTTGCTGTGGAACTAGTCTATTCTAATGAAGCAATGCTGTGGATTACTGCTGGTCTTGGTATAGGGTTGCTGTGGAACTAGTCTATTCTAATGAAGCAATGCTGTGGATTATTGCTGGTCTTGGTCTAGGGTTGCTGTGGAACTAGTCTATTGTAATGAAGCAATGCTGTGGATTACTGCTGGTCTTGGTCTAGGGTTGCTGTGGAACTAGTCTATTGTAATGAAGCAATGCTGTGGATTACTGCTGGTCTTGGTCTAGGGTTGCTGTGGAACTAGTCTATTGTAATGAAGCAATGCTGTGGATTACTGCTGGTCTTGGTATAGGGTTGCTGTGGAACTAGTCTATTGTAATGAAGGAATGCTGTGGATTACTGCTGGTCTTGGTCTAGGGTTGCTGTGGAACTAGTCTATTGTAATAGAGCAATGTTGTGGATTACTGCTGGTCTTGGTCTAGGGTTGCTGTGGAACTGGTCTATTGTAATGAAGCAATGCTGTGGATTACTGCTGGTCTTGGTCTAGGGTTGCTGTGGAACTGGTCTATTGTAATGAAGCAATGCTGTGGATTATTGCTGGTCTTCGTCTAGGGTTGCTGTGGAACTAGTCTATTGTAATGAAGCAATGCTGTGGATTACTGCTGGTCTTGGTCTAGGGTTGCTGTGGAACTAGTCTATTGTAATGAAGCAATGCTGTGGATTACTGCTGGTCTTGGTCTACGGGTTGCTGTGGAACTAGTCTATTGTAATGAAGCAATGCTGTGGATTACTGCTGGTCTTGGTCTAGGGTTGCTGTGGAACTAGTCTATTGTAATGAAGCAATGCTGTGGATTACTGCTGGTCTTGGTCTAGGGTTGCTGTGGAACTAGTCTATTGTAATGAAGCAATGCTGTGGATTATTGCTGGTCTTGGTCTAGGGTTGCTGTGGAACTAGTCTATTGTAATGAAGCAATGCTGTGGATTACTGCTGGTCTTGGTCTAGGGTTGCTGTGGAACTAGTCTATTGTAATGAAGCAATGCTGTGGATTACTGCTGGTCTTGGTCTAGGGTTGCTGTGGAACTAGTCTATTGTAATGAAGCAATGCTGTGGATTACTGCTGGTCTTGGTCTAGGGTTGCTGTGGAACTAGTCTATTGTAATGAAGCAATGCTGTGGATTACTGCTGGTCTTGGTCTAGGGTTGCTGTGGAACTAGTCTATTGTAATGAAGCAATGCTGTGGATTACTGCTGGTCTTGGTCTAGGGTTGCTGTGGAACTAGTCTATTCTAATGAAGCAATGCTGTGGATTACTGCTGGTCTTGGTCTAGGGTTGCTGTGGAACTAGTCTATTCTAATGAAGCAATGCTGTGGATTACTGCTGGTCTTGGTCTAGGGTTGCTGTGGAACTAGTCTATTGTAATGAAGCAATGCTGTGGATTACTGCTGGTCTTGGTCTAGGGTTGCTGTGGAACTAGTCTATTGTAATGAAGCAATGCTGTGGATTACTGCTGGTCTTGGTCTAGGGTTGCTGTGGAACTAGTCTATTGTAATGAAGCAATGCTGTGGATTACTGCTGGTCTTGGTCTAGGGTTGCTGTGGAACTAGTCTATTCTAATGAAGCAATGCTGTGGATTACTGCTGGTCTTGGTCTAGGGTTGCTGTGGAACTAGTCTATTGTAATGAAGCAATGCTGTGGATTACTGCTGGTCTTGGTCTAGGGTTGCTGTGGAACTAGTCTATTGTAATGAACCAATTCTGTGGATTACTGCTGGTCTTGGTCTAGGGTTGCTGTGGAACTAGTCTATTGTAATGAAGCAATGCTGTGGATTACTGCTAGTCTTGGTCTAGGGTTGCTGTGGAACTAGTCTATTGTAATGAAGCAATGCTGTGGATTACTGCTGGTCTTGGTATAGGGTTGCTGTGGAACTAGTCTATTGTAATGAAGCAATGCTGTGGATTACTGCAGGTCTTGGTCTAGGGTTGCTGTGGAACTAGTCTATTGTAATGAAGCAATGCTGTGGATTACTGCTGGTCTTGGCCTAGGGTTGCTGTGGAACTAGTCTATTGTAATGAAGCAATGCTGTGGATTACTGCTGGTCTTGGTCTAGGGTTGCTGTGGAACTAGTCTATTGTAATGAAGCAATGCTGTGGATTACTGCTGGTCTTGGTCTAGGGTTGCTGTGGAACTAGTCTATTGTAATGAAGCAATGCTGTGGATTACTGCTGGTCTTGGTCTAGGGTTGCTGTGGAACTAGTCTATTGTAATGAAGCAATGCTGTGGATTACTGCTGGTCTTGGTCTAGGGTTGCTGTGGAACTAATCTATTGTAATGAAGCAATGCTGTGGATTACTGCTGGTCTTGGTCTAGGGTTGCTGTGGAACTAGTCTATTGTAATGAAGCAATGCTGTGGATTATTTCCGGTCTTGGTCTAGGGTTGCTGTGGAACTAGTCTATTGTAATGAAGCAATGCTGTGGATTACTGCTGGTCTTGGTCTAGGGTTGCTGTGGAACTAGTCTATTGTAATGAAGCAATTCTGTGGATTACTGCTGGTCTTGGTCTAGGGTTGCTGTGGAACTAGTCTATTGTAATGAAGCAATGCTGTGGATTACTGCTGGTCTTGGTCTAGGGTTGCTGTGGAACTAGTCTATTGTAATGAAGCAATGCTGTGGATTACTGCTGGTCTTGGTATAGGGTTGCTGTGGAACTAGTCTATTGTAATGAAGCAATGCTGTGGATTACTGCAGGTCTTGGTCTAGGGTTGCTGTGGAACTAGTCTATTGTAATGAAGCAATGCTGTGGATTACTGCTGGTCTTGGTCTAGGGTTGCTGTGGAACTAGTCTATTGTAATGAAGCAATGCTGTGGATTACTGCTGGTCTTGGTCTAGGGTTGCTGTGGAACTAGTCTATTGTAATGAAGCAATGCTGTGGATTACTGCTGTTCTTGGTCTAGGGTTGCTGTGGAACTAGTCTATTGTAATGAAGCAATGCTGTGGATTACTGCAGGTCTTGGTCTAGGGTTGCTGTGGAACTAGTCTATTGTAATGAAGCAATGCTGTGGATTATTGCTGGTCTTGGTCTATGGTTGCTGTGGAACTAGTCTATTGTAATGAAGCAATGCTGTGGATTACTGCTGGTCTTGGTCTAGGGTTGCTGTGGAACTAGTCTATTCTAATGAAGCAATGCTGTGGATTACTGCTGGTCTTGGTCTAGGGTTGCTGTGGACCTAGTCTATTGTAATGAAGCAATGCTGTGGATTACTGCTGGTCTTGGTCTAGGGTTGCTGTGGAACTAGTCTATTGTAATGAAGCAATGCTGTGGATTACTGCAGGTCTTGGTCTAGGGTTGCTGTGGAACTAGTCTATTGTAATGAAGCAATGCTGTGGATTATTGCTGGTCTTGGTCTAGGGTTGCTGTGGAACTAGTCTATTGTAATGAAGCAATGCTGTGGATTACTGCTGGTCTTGGTCTAGGGTTGCTGTGGAACTAGTCTATTGTAATGAAGCAATGCTGTGGATTACTGCTGGTCTTGGTCTAGGGTTGCTGTGGAACTAGTCTATTGTAATGAAGCAATGCTGTGGATTACTGCTGGTCTTGGTCTAGGGTTGCTGTGGAAGTAGTCTATTGTAATGAAGCAATGTTGTGGATTATTGCTGGTCTTGGTCTAGGGTTGCTGTGGAACTAGTCTATTGTAATGAAGCAATGCTGTGGATTATTGCTGGTCTTGGTCTAGGGTTGCTGTGGAACTAGTCTATTGTAATGAAGCAATGCTGTGGATTACTGCTGGTCTTGGTCTAGGGTTGCTGTGGAACTAGTCTATTGTAATGAAGCAATGCTGTGGATTACTGCTGGTCTTGGTCTAGGGTTGCTGTGGAACTAGTCTATTGTAATGAAGCAATGCTGTGGATTATTGCTGGTCTTGGTCTAGGGTTGCTGTGGAACTAGTCTATTGTAATGAAGCAATGCTGTGGATTACTGCTGGTCTTGGGCTAGGGTTGCTGTGGAACTGGTCTATTGTAATGAAGCAATGCTGTGGATTACTGCTGGTCTTGGTCTAGGGTTGCTGTGGAACTAGTCTACTGTAATGAAGCAATGCTGTGGATTACTGCTGGTCTTGGTCTAGGGTTGCTGTGGAACTAGTCTATTGTAATGAAGCAATGCTGTGGATTACTGCTGGTCTTGGTCTAGGGTTGCTGTGGAACTAGTCTATTGTAATGAAGCAATGCTGTGGATTACTGCTGGTCTTGGTCTAGGGTTGCTGTGGAACTAGTCTATTCTAATGAAGCAATGCTGTGGATTACTGCTGGTCTTGGTATAGGGTTGCTGTGGAACTAGTCTATTCTAATGAAGCAATGCTGTGGATTATTGCTGGTCTTGGTCTAGGGTTGCTGTGGAACTAGTCTATTGTAATGAAGCAATGCTGTGGATTACTGCTGGTCTTGGTCTAGGGTTGCTGTGGAACTAGTCTATTGTAATGAAGCAATGCTGTGGATTATTGCTGGTCTTGGTCTAGGGTTGCTGTGGAACTAGTCTATTGTAATGAAGCAATGCTGTGGATTACTGCTGGTCTTGGTCTAGGGTTGCTGTGGAACTAGTCTATTGTAATGAAGCAATGCTGTGGATTACTGCTGGTCTTGGTCTAGGGTTGCTGTGGAACTAGTCTATTGTAATGAAGCAATGCTGTGGATTACTGCTGGTCTTGGTATAGGGTTGCTGTGGAACTAGTCTATTGTAATGAAGGAATGCTGTGGATTACTGCTGGTCTTGGTCTAGGGTTGCTGTGGAACTAGTCTATTGTAATAGAGCAATGTTGTGGATTACTGCTGGTCTTGGTCTAAGGTTGCTGTGGAACTGGTCTATTGTAATGAAGCAATGCTGTGGATTACTGCTGGTCTTGGTCTAGGGTTGCTGTGGAACTGGTCTATTGTAATGAAGCAATGCTGTGGATTATTGCTGGTCTTCGTCTAGGGTTGCTGTGGAACTAGTCTATTGTAATGAAGCAATGCTGTGGATTACTGCTGGTCTTGGTCTAGGGTTGCTGTGGAACTAGTCTATTGTAATGAAGCAATGCTGTGGATTACTGCTGGTCTTGGTCTAGGGTTGCTGTGGAACTAGTCTATTGTAATGAAGCAATGCTGTGGATTACTGCTGGTCTTGGTCTAGGGTTGCTGTGGAACTAGTCTATTGTAATGAAGCAATGCTGTGGATTACTGCTGGTCTTGGTCTAGGGTTGCTGTGGAACTAGTCTATTGTAATGAAGCAATGCTGTGGATTATTGCTGGTCTTGGTCTAGGGTTGCTGTGGAACTAGTCTATTGTAATGAAGCAATGCTGTGGATTACTGCTGGTCTTGGTCTAGGGTTGCTGTGGAACTAGTCTATTGTAATGAAGCAATGCTGTGGATTACTGCTGGTCTTGGTCTAGGGTTGCTGTGGAACTAGTCTATTGTAATGAAGCAATGCTGTGGATTACTGCTGGTCTTGGTCTAGGGTTGCTGTGGAACTAGTCTATTGTAATGAAGCAATGCTGTGGATTACTGCTGGTCTTGGTCTAGGGTTGCTGTGGAACTAGTCTATTGTAATGAAGCAATGCTGTGGATTACTGCTGGTCTTGGTCTAGGGTTGCTGTGGAACTAGTCTATTCTAATGAAGCAATGCTGTGGATTACTGCTGGTCTTGGTCTAGGGTTGCTGTGGAACTAGTCTATTGTAATGAAGCAATGCTGTGGATTACTGCAGGTCTTGGTATAGGGTTGCTGTGGAACTAGTCTATTGTAATGAAGCAATGCTGTGGATTACTGCTGGTCTTGGTCTAGGGTTGCTGTGGAACTAGTCTATTCTAATGAAGCAATGCTGTGGATTACTGCTGGTCTTGGTATAGGGTTGCTGTGGAACTAGTCTATTGTAATGAAGGAATGCTGTGGATTATTGCTGGTCTTGGTCTAGGGTTGCTGTGGAACTAGTCTATTGTAATGAAGCAATGCTGTGGATTACTGCTGGTCTTGGTCTAGGGTTGCTGTGGAACTAGTCTATTGTAATGAAGCAATGCTGTGGATTACTGCTGGTCTTGGTCTAGGGTTGCTGTGGAACTAGTCTATTGTAATGAAGCAATGCTGTGGATTATTGCTGGTCTTGGTCTAGGGTTGCTGTGGAACTAGTCTATTGTAATGAAGCAATGCTGTGGATTACTGCTGGTCTTGGGCTAGGGTTGCTGTGGAACTGGTCTATTGTAATGAAGCAATGCTGTGGATTACTGCTGGTCTTGGTCTAGGGTTGCTGTGGAACTAGTCTACTGTAATGAAGCAATGCTGTGGATTACTGCTGGTCTTGGTCTAGGGTTGCTGTGGAACTAGTCTATTGTAATGAAGCAATGCTGTGGATTACTGCTGGTCTTGGTCTAGGGTTGCTGTGGAACTAGTCTATTGTAATGAAGCAATGCTGTGGATTACTGCTGGTCTTGGTCTAGGGTTGCTGTGGAACTAGTCTATTCTAATGAAGCAATGCTGTGGATTACTGCTGGTCTTGGTATAGGGTTGCTGTGGAACTAGTCTATTCTAATGAAGCAATGCTGTGGATTATTGCTGGTCTTGGTCTAGGGTTGCTGTGGAACTAGTCTATTGTAATGAAGCAATGCTTTGGATTACTGCTGGTCTTGGTCTAGGGTTGCTGTGGAACTAGTCTATTGTAATGAAGCAATGCTGTGGATTACTGCTGGTCTTGGTCTAGGGTTGCTGTGGAACTAATCTATTGTAATGAAGCAATGCTGTGGATTACTGCTGGTCTTGGTCTAGGGTTGCTGTGGAACTAGTCTATTGTAATGAAGCAATGCTGTGGATTATTTCCGGTCTTGGTCTAGGGTTGCTGTGGAACTAGTCTATTGTAATGAAGCAATGCTGTGGATTACTGCTGGTCTTGGTCTAGGGTTGCTGTGGAACTAGTCTATTGTAATGAAGCAATTCTGTGGATTACTGCTGGTCTTGGTCTAGGGTTGCTGTGGAACTAGTCTATTGTAATGAAGCAATGCTGTGGATTACTGCTGGTCTTGGTCTAGGGTTGCTGTGGAACTAGTCTATTGTAATGAAGCAATGCTGTGGATTACTGCTGGTCTTGGTATAGGGTTGCTGTGGAACTAGTCTATTGTAATGAAGCAATGCTGTGGATTACTGCAGGTCTTGGTCTAGGGTTGCTGTGGAACTAGTCTATTGTAATGAAGCAATGCTGTGGATTACTGCTGGTCTTGGTCTAGGGTTGCTGTGGAACTAGTCTATTGTAATGAAGCAATGCTGTGGATTACTGCTGGTCTTGGTCTAGGGTTGCTGTGGAACTAGTCTATTGTAATGAAGCAATGCTGTGGATTACTGCTGGTCTTGGTCTAGGGTTGCTGTGGAACTAGTCTATTGTAATGAAGCAATGCTGTGGATTACTGCTGGTCTTGGTCTAGGGTTGCGGTGGAACTAGTCTATTGTAATGAAGCAATGCTGTGGATTACTGCTGGTCTTGGTCTAGGGTTGCTGTGGACCTAGTCTATTGTAATGAAGCAATGCTGTGGATTACTGCTGTTCTTGGTCTAGGGTTGCTGTGGAACTAGTCTATTGTAATGAAGCAATGCTGTGGATTACTGCAGGTCTTGGTCTAGGGTTGCTGTGGAACTAGTCTATTGTAATGAAGCAATGCTGTGGATTATTGCTGGTCTTGGTCTATGGTTGCTGTGGAACTAGTCTATTGTAATGAAGCAATGCTGTGGATTACTGCTGGTCTTGGTCTAGGGTTGCTGTGGAACTAGTCTATTCTAATGAAGCAATGCTGTGGATTACTGCTGGTCTTGGTCTAGGGTTGCTGTGGACCTAGTCTATTGTAATGAAGCAATGCTGTGGATTACTGCTGGTCTTGGTCTAGGGTTGCTGTGGAACTAGTCTATTGTAATGAAGCAATGCTGTGGATTACTGCAGGTCTTGGTCTAGGGTTGCTGTGGAACTAGTCTATTGTAATGAAGCAATGCTGTGGATTATTGCTGGTCTTGGTCTAGGGTTGCTGTGGAACTAGTCTATTGTAATGAAGCAATGCTGTGGATTACTGCTGGTCTTGGTCTAGGGTTGCTGTGGAACTAGTCTATTGTAATGAAGCAATGCTGTGGATTACTGCTGGTCTTGGTCTAGGGTTGCTGTGGAACTAGTCTATTGTAATGAAGCAATGCTGTGGATTACTGCTGGTCTTGGTCTAGGGTTGCTGTGGAAGTAGTCTATTGTAATGAAGCAATGTTGTGGATTATTGCTGGTCTTGGTCTAGGGTTGCTGTGGAACTAGTCTATTGTAATGAAGCAATGCTGTGGATTACTGCTGGTCTTGGTCTAGGGTTGCTGTGGAACTAGTCTATTGTAATGAAGCAATGCTGTGGATTATTGCTGGTCTTGGTCTAGGGTTGCTGTGGAACTAGTCTATTGTAATGAAGCAATGCTGTGGATTACTGCAGGTCTTGGTATAGGGTTGCTGTGGAACTAGTCTATTGTAATGAAGCAATGCTGTGGATTACTGCTGGTCTTGGTCTAGGGTTGCTGTGGAACTAGTCTATTCTAATGAAGCAATGCTGTGGATTACTGCTGGTCTTGGTATAGGGTTGCTGTGGAACTAGTCTATTGTAATGAAGGAATGCTGTGGATTATTGCTGGTCTTGGTCTAGGGTTGCTGTGGAACTAGTCTATTGTAATGAAGCAATGCTGTGGATTACTGCTGGTCTTGGTCTAGGGTTGCTGTGGAACTAGTCTATTGTAATGAAGCAATGCTGTGGATTACTGCTGGTCTTGGTCTAGGGTTGCTGTGGAACTAGTCTACTGTAATGAAGCAATGCTGTGGATTACTGCTGGTCTTGGTCTAGGGTTGCTGTGGAACTAGTCTATTGTAATGAAGCAATGCTGTGGATTACTGCTGGTCTTGGTCTAGGGTTGCTGTGGAACTAGTCTATTGTAATGAAGCAATGCTGTGGATTACTGCTGGTCTTGGTCTAGGGTTGCTGTGGAACTAGTCTATTCTAATGAAGCAATGCTGTGGATTACTGCTGGTCTTGGTATAGGGTTGCTGTGGAACTAGTCTATTCTAATGAAGCAATGCTGTGGATTATTGCTGGTCTTGGTCTAGGGTTGCTGTGGAACTAGTCTATTGTAATGAAGCAATGCTGTGGATTACTGCTGGTCTTGGTCTAGGGTTGCTGTGGAACTAGTCTATTGTAATGAAGCAATGCTGTGGATTATTGCTGGTCTTGGTCTAGGGTTGCTGTGGAACTAGTCTATTGTAATGAAGCAATGCTGTGGATTACTGCTGGTCTTGGTCTAGGGTTGCTGTGGAACTAGTCTATTGTAATGAAGCAATGCTGTGGATTACTGCTGGTCTTGGTCTAGGGTTGCTGTGGAACTAGTCTATTGTAATGAAGCAATGCTGTGGATTACTGCTGGTCTTGGTATAGGGTTGCTGTGGAACTAGTCTATTGTAATGAAGGAATGCTGTGGATTACTGCTGGTCTTGGTCTAGGGTTGCTGTGGAACTAGTCTATTGTAATAGAGCAATGTTGTGGATTACTGCTGGTCTTGGTCTAAGGTTGCTGTGGAACTGGTCTATTGTAATGAAGCAATGCTGTGGATTACTGCTGGTCTTGGTCTAGGGTTGCTGTGGAACTGGTCTATTGTAATGAAGCAATGCTGTGGATTATTGCTGGTCTTCGTCTAGGGTTGCTGTGGAACTAGTCTATTGTAATGAAGCAATGCTGTGGATTACTGCTGGTCTTGGTCTAGGGTTGCTGTGGAACTAGTCTATTGTAATGAAGCAATGCTGTGGATTACTGCTGGTCTTGGTCTAGGGTTGCTGTGGAACTAGTCTATTGTAATGAAGCAATGCTGTGGATTACTGCTGGTCTTGGTCTAGGGTTGCTGTGGAACTAGTCTATTGTAATGAAGCAATGCTGTGGATTACTGCTGGTCTTGGTCTAGGGTTGCTGTGGAACTAGTCTATTGTAATGAAGCAATGCTGTGGATTATTGCTGGTCTTGGTCTAGGGTTGCTGTGGAACTAGTCTATTGTAATGAAGCAATGCTGTGGATTACTGCTGGTCTTGGTCTAGGGTTGCTGTGGAACTAGTCTATTGTAATGAAGCAATGCTGTGGATTACTGCTGGTCTTGGTCTAGGGTTGCTGTGGAACTAGTCTATTGTAATGAAGCAATGCTGTGGATTACTGCTGGTCTTGGTCTAGGGTTGCTGTGGAACTAGTCTATTGTAATGAAGCAATGCTGTGGATTACTGCTGGTCTTGGTCTAGGGTTGCTGTGGAACTAGTCTATTGTAATGAAGCAATGCTGTGGATTACTGCTGGTCTTGGTCTAGGGTTGCTGTGGAACTAGTCTATTCTAATGAAGCAATGCTGTGGATTACTGCTGGTCTTGGTCTAGGGTTGCTGTGGAACTAGTCTATTGTAATGAAGCAATGCTGTGGATTACTGCAGGTCTTGGTATAGGGTTGCTGTGGAACTAGTCTATTGTAATGAAGCAATGCTGTGGATTACTGCTGGTCTTGGTCTAGGGTTGCTGTGGAACTAGTCTATTCTAATGAAGCAATGCTGTGGATTACTGCTGGTCTTGGTATAGGGTTGCTGTGGAACTAGTCTATTGTAATGAAGGAATGCTGTGGATTATTGCTGGTCTTGGTCTAGGGTTGCTGTGGAACTAGTCTATTGTAATGAAGCAATGCTGTGGATTACTGCTGGTCTTGGTCTAGGGTTGCTGTGGAACTAGTCTATTGTAATGAAGCAATGCTGTGGATTACTGCTGGTCTTGGTCTAGGGTTGCTGTGGAACTAGTCTATTGTAATGAAGCAATGCTGTGGATTATTGCTGGTCTTGGTCTAGGGTTGCTGTGGAACTAGTCTATTGTAATGAAGCAATGCTGTGGATTACTGCTGGTCTTGGGCTAGGGTTGCTGTGGAACTGGTCTATTGTAATGAAGCAATGCTGTGGATTACTGCTGGTCTTGGTCTAGGGTTGCTGTGGAACTAGTCTACTGTAATGAAGCAATGCTGTGGATTACTGCTGGTCTTGGTCTAGGGTTGCTGTGGAACTAGTCTATTGTAATGAAGCAATGCTGTGGATTACTGCTGGTCTTGGTCTAGGGTTGCTGTGGAACTAGTCTATTGTAATGAAGCAATGCTGTGGATTACTGCTGGTCTTGGTCTAGGGTTGCTGTGGAACTAGTCTATTCTAATGAAGCAATGCTGTGGATTACTGCTGGTCTTGGTATAGGGTTGCTGTGGAACTAGTCTATTCTAATGAAGCAATGCTGTGGATTATTGCTGGTCTTGGTCTAGGGTTGCTGTGGAACTAGTCTATTGTAATGAAGCAATGCTGTGGATTACTGCTGGTCTTGGTCTAGGGTTGCTGTGGAACTAGTCTATTGTAATGAAGCAATGCTGTGGATTATTGCTGGTCTTGGTCTAGGGTTGCTGTGGAACTAGTCTATTGTAATGAAGCAATGCTGTGGATTACTGCTGGTCTTGGTCTAGGGTTGCTGTGGAACTAGTCTATTGTAATGAAGCAATGCTGTGGATTACTGCTGGTCTTGGTCTAGGGTTGCTGTGGAACTAGTCTATTGTAATGAAGCAATGCTGTGGATTACTGCTGGTCTTGGTATAGGGTTGCTGTGGAACTAGTCTATTGTAATGAAGGAATGCTGTGGATTACTGCTGGTCTTGGTCTAGGGTTGCTGTGGAACTAGTCTATTGTAATAGAGCAATGTTGTGGATTACTGCTGGTCTTGGTCTAGGGTTGCTGTGGAACTGGTCTATTGTAATGAAGCAATGCTGTGGATTACTGCTGGTCTTGGTCTAGGGTTGCTGTGGAACTGGTCTATTGTAATGAAGCAATGCTGTGGATTATTGCTGGTCTTCGTCTAGGGTTGCTGTGGAACTAGTCTATTGTAATGAAGCAATGCTGTGGATTACTGCTGGTCTTGGTCTAGGGTTGCTGTGGAACTAGTCTATTGTAATGAAGCAATGCTGTGGATTACTGCTGGTCTTGGTCTAGGGTTGCTGTGGAACTAGTCTATTGTAATGAAGCAATGCTGTGGATTACTGCTGGTCTTGGTCTAGGGTTGCTGTGGAACTAGTCTATTGTAATGAAGCAATGCTGTGGATTACTGCTGGTCTTGGTCTAGGGTTGCTGTGGAACTAGTCTATTGTAATGAAGCAATGCTGTGGATTACTGCTGGTCTTGGTCTAGGGTTGCTGTGGAACTAGTCTATTGTAATGAAGCAATGCTGTGGATTATTGCTCTTCTTGGTCTAGGGTTGCTGTGGAACTAGTCTATTGTAATGAAGCAATGCTGTGGATTACTGCTGGTCTTGGTCTAGGGTTGCTGTGGAACTAGTCTATTGTAATGAAGCAATGCTGTGGATTACTGCTGGTCTTGGTCTAGGGTTGCTGTGGAACTAGTCTATTGTAATGAAGCAATGCTGTGGATTACTGCTGGTCTTGGTCTAGGGTTGCTGTGGAACTAGTCTATTGTAATGAAGCAATGCTGTGGATTACTGCTGGTCTTGGTCTAGGGTTGCTGTGGAACTAGTCTATTGTAATGAAGCAATGCTGTGGATTACTGCTGGTCTTGGTCTAGGGTTGCTGTGGAACTAGTCTATTGTAATGAAGCAATGCTGTGGATTACTGCTGGTCTTGGTCTAGGGTTGCTGTGGAACTAGTCTATTGTAATGAAGCAATGCTGTGGATTACTGCTGGTCTTGGTCTAGGGTTGCTGTGGAACTAGTCTATTGTAATGAAGCAATGCTGTGGATTACTGCTGGTCTTGGTCTAGGGTTGCTGTGGAACTAGTCTATTGTAATGAAGCAATGCTGTGGATTACTGCTGGTCTTGGTCTAGGGTTGCTGTGGAACTAGTCTATTGTAATGAAGCAATGCTGTGGATTACTGCTGGTCTTGGTCTAGGGTTGCTGTGGAACTAGTCTATTCTAATGAAGCAATGCTGTGGATTACTGCTGGTCTTGGTCTAGGGTTGCTGTGGAACTAGTCTATTGTAATGAAGCAATGCTGTGGATTACTGCTGGTCTTGGTCTAGGGTTGCTGTGGAACTAGTCTATTGTAATGAACCAATTCTGTGGATTACTGCTGGTCTTGGTCTAGGGTTGCTGTGGAACTAGTCTATTGTAATGAAGCAATGCTGTGGATTACTGCTAGTCTTGGTCTAGGGTTGCTGTGGAACTAGTCTATTGTAATGAAGCAATGCTGTGGATTACTGCTGGCCTTGGTATAGGGTTGCTGTGGAAGTAGTCTATTGTAATGAAGCAATGCTGTGGATTACTGCAGGTCTTGGTATAGGGTTGCTGTGGAACTAGTCTATTGTAATGAAGCAATGCTGTGGATTACTGCTGGTCTTGGTCTAGGGTTGCTGTGGAACTAGTCTATTGTAATGAAGCAATGTTGTGGATTACTGCTGGTCTTGGTATAGGGTTGCTGTGGAAATAGTCTATTGTAATGAAGCAATGCTGTGGATTACTGCTGGCCTTGGTCTAGGGTTGCTGTGGAACTAGTCTATTGTAATGAAGCAATGCTGTGGATTACTGCTAGTCTTGGTCTAGGGTTGCTGTGGAACTAGTCTATTGTAATGAAGCAATGTTGTGGATTACTGCTGGTCTTGGTATAGGGTTGCTGTGGAAATAGTCTATTGTAATGAAGCAATGCTGTGGATTACTGCTGGCCTTGGTCTAGGGTTGCTGTGGAACTAGTCTATTGTAATGAAGCAATGCTGTGGATTACTGCTGGTCTTGGTCTAGGGTTGCTGTGGAACTAGTCTATTGTAATGAAGCAATGCTGTGGATTACTGCTGGTCTTGGTCTAGGGTTGCTGTGGAACTAGTCTATTGTAATGAAGCAATGCTGTGGATTACTGCTGGTCTTGGTATAGGGTTGCTGTGGAAATAGTCTATTGTAATGAAGCAATGCTGTGGATTACTGCTGGCCTTGGTCTAGGGTTGCTGTGGAACTAGTCTATTGTAATGAAGCAATGTTGTGGATTACTGCTGGCCTTGGTCTAGGGTTGCTGTGGAACTAGTCTATTGTAATGAAGCAATGCTGTGGATTACTGCTGGTCTTGGTCTAGGGTTGCTGTGGAACTAGTCTATTGTAATGAAGCAATGCTGTGGATTACTGCTGGTCTTGGTCTAGGGTTGCTGTGGAACTAGTCTATTGTAATGAAGCAATGTTGTGGATTACTGCTGGCCTTGGTCTAGGGTTGCTGTGGAACTCGTTTACATGAGGCGAGCTAAGATATCATCAAGCCATCACATAATATCTTCAGGCACGACCAGCTGAGATATCATCAAGCCATCACATAATATCTTCAGGCACGACCAGCTGAGATATCATCAAGCCATCACATAATATCTTCAGGCACGACCAGCTGAGATATCATCAAGCCATCACATAATATCTTCAGGCACGACCAGCTGAGATATCATCAAGCCATCACATAATATCTTCAGGCACGACCAGCTGAGATATCATCAAGCCATCACATAATATCTTCAGGCACGACCAGCTGAGAGGTATTCTTCCAGAAATTTACTACTCTTACAATGTAGGCACCATTTTAAGAAATTAAATGCACAATGTTGTTAGCATATCTATATATAAAAAAAATCACATGTCTGTCCGTTTGTCTGTTAGTTCCTAATACAAATCCACACCGTTCGGCCAATTTTGACCAAACTTGCCACACAGGTAGGTCGTGATACGGGGTGTGTCATAGGCTAGGTCAAAAACGCCCACCAGATGTCTGTCTGTTTGTTTCTTCCTTATACAAATCCACACCGTTTGACCGATTTTCACCAAACGTGGCACACAGGTAGGTCTTGACACGGGGAAAGTCATAGGCTACGTTAAAATCGTCTATGACTCACAGTTTGCGTTATTAGATTTTAATATTAATTATTTGGTTTCTAGTCTATATTTTGCATTTATAGATGCAGAAAGCACGCCGGGTGGCAGCTAATATAATAATAACAATCGCTTTCTCTTTACCCGATAATATGAAATACTTTAACCTTGTTTATCATAGAAACTAGAGCTAAAAAAAAAATTTCATTGTCATATTTGTTTTCGGGAGGCCCGATGGTGAGGATTAAGGCGTGAGCACTTAACACTCTGTGCCAAAGGTCGTGGGTTCGATTCCTACTAGGGGTGGTGGCTTTTCTTTAGAAAAACAAAAAGAAAAGAAAAGGCATCAGCCCTATGCTGGCTAGAAAAGGGTGGTAACCTATAGATAACCTATACCAAAATTCTTAGTTAATTATAAATGGACGTTAAAATTTAAATAAATATATATTTTTTTCGAAATTCAAAATTAGTAATAATTAACTCGTTAAGTGCTGGAAACATTCAAAAATTTGTATCTTGTTGCCTACTATTATTGAGAGATTTTAGGAGCTCGTGAGCCTGCAAGACTGTACAGTTGTGCGGTTTTAACATACACCTTAGCGCCGTATTAACTTCTTTCATGGATTTGGATTTTTTTTAATACAGGAATTTCCATATGGTTAACACTCCATTCATGAACTTTCAGCTTCCAACCTTCTTTAAGTGTTCGGAAACTGATACATCCATTGGTTGGATGATGTGAGTAGCAGTTGGAGGCAACACCAGTTATAAACATTGTACCATAAATAGAGTAAGAAGTTGTGTGACCATTTCAATTTGCAGGAAACTATTATTAAACGTTGCCTGTCAACATTGGGAACAGAAGTCAACATTAGGAAAACATGCTGTCAACTTAAGGTTCCAGTCATAAGAAATTAATAAAATCTGGATAGATGGATTCCTAATGAATATCTCAACTAGATTTTTCCCTATGCAGCACTGACTACCGTTTTCCTAAAGTTGACACTAGTGTCAAGAAAAGCAGCCATGGTTGCATATTGCTATTGTGCAGCACTGACTACCGTTTTCCTAAAGTAGCCATGGTTGCATATTGCTATTGTGCAGCACTGACTACCGTTTTCCTAAAGTTGACACTAGTGTCAAGAAAAGGAGCCATGGTTGCATATTGCTATTGTGCAGCACTGACTACCGTTTTCCTAAAGTTGACACTAGTGTCAAGAAAAGGAGCCATGGTTGCATATTGCTATTGTGCAGCACTGACTACCGTTTTCCTAAAGTTGACACTAGTGTCAAGAAAAGGAGCCATGGTTGCATATTGCTATTGTGCAGCACTGACTACCGTTTTCCTAAAGTTGACACTAGTGTCAAGAAAAGGAGCCATGGTTGCATATTGCTATTGTGCAGCACTGACTACCGTTTTCCTAAAGTAGCCATGGTTGCATATTGCTATTGTGCAGCACTGACTACCGTTTTCCTAAAGTTGACACTAGTGTCAAGAAAAGGAGCCATGGTTGCATATTGCTATTGTGCAGCACTGACTACCGTTTTCCTAAAGTTGACACTAGTGTCAAGAAAAGGAGCCATGGTTGCATATTGCTATTGTGCAGCACTGACTACCGTTTTCCTAAAGTTGACACTAGTATCAAGAAAAGGAGCCATGGTTGCATATTGCTATTGTGCAGCACTGACTACCGTTTTCCTAAAGTAGCCATGGTTGCATATTGCTATTGTGCAGCACTGACTACCGTTTTCCTAAAGTTGACACTAGTGTCAAGAAAAGGAGCCATGGTTGCATATTGCTATTGTGCAGCACTGACTACCGTTTTCCTAAAGTTGACACTAGTGTCAAGAAAAGGAGCCATGGTTGCATATTGCTATTGTGCAGCACTGACTACCGTTTTCCTAAAGTTGACACTAGTGTCAAGAAAAGGAGCCATGGTTGCATATTGCTATTGTGCAGCACTGACTACCGTTTTCCTAAAGTTGACACTAGTGTCAAGAAAAGGAGCCATGGCTGCATATTGCTATTGTGCAGCACTGACTACCGTTTTCCTAAAGTTGACACTAGTGTCAAGAAAAGGAGCCATGGTTGCATATTGCTATTGTGCAGCACTGACTACCGTTTTCCTAAAGTAGCCATGGTTGCATATTGCTATTGTGCAGCACTGACTACCGTTTTCCTAAAGGTGACACTAGTGTCAAGAAAAGGAGCCATGGTTGCATATTGCTATTGTGCAGCACTGACTACCGTTTTCCTAAAGTTGACACTAGTGTCAAGAAAAGGAGCCATGGTTGCATATTGCTATTGTGCAGCACTGACTACCGTTTTCCTAAAGTTGACACTAGTGTCAAGAAAAGGAGCCATGGCTGCATATTGCTATTGTGCAGCACTGACTACCGTTTTCCTAAAGTTGACACTAGTGTCAAGAAAAGGAGCCATGGTTGCATATTGCTATTGTGCAGCACTGACTACCGTTTTCCTAAAGTTGACACTAGTGTCAAGAAAAGGAGCCATGGTTGCATATTGTCTTCCCAATGTTGACACTACCATTATCACAAGATCTGTTTATTTAATCTATGTCAAACCATTTACACTTCTAAATTTAAGTATCATAGAGTTCCTAGATATCACAAAAAAACAATTTAATGCCTGCATTACCAAAAAAAAAATCTTAAGAAATATTCTTAAACCCTTGTCAAATTCACTAAGGAAAAGGAGGAAGAGTAGTTGACTCGAGGATTTTTCATACTAAAATGGCGGCACATGTTTTTAACAGAGTTACATAGGTGAACGGGTTAGTCAATATTAATCTACAATTACTGTTCTATCTATTGGACGTAAACTTATTGAAGTCTCTTAGATCTAAATGTTATTTTTCAAATTTAAATTTGAAGTGTCAACTTAAGGAGCAGTGTCAACAATGGGGTCGTTTACCCTAGCGGGATTCGAACCTACAACCCCCTGCACTACACAGCAATGAGGAAGAACTGTTCTATATTGATGAGATACGAAATCTGACATACTCGCTGGTGATCCATCTCCTACTGTCATGGCAGGGCAGAAGTCTAGCCAATACTTCACCGAAATTCAAGGATAAAGCAAATCTTCATATTTCCTTCCGAAGATTTCACCATTACCAACCTTTCAGAACTTTACCAATCTTTAACAACTTCATATCCCATCATTTCCATCTGGGTACAACTCATCTGTCACAACTCTTGGACACATCTGTTGTGGATTCGACTAACTTGGGTAACGCATGTCAAAGAAATCTGTAAGAGATCAAAGAAATCACTTAATCTCTTGAGGGTTCTGGGAAATACGAAATGGGGTGCTGACAGGAGTCTAATGCTAACGTTCTATCGAGCATTTACTCGTTCGATACTAGATTATGGATGTGTAGCATATTCCTCTGCCAAGCCCAATCTTCTAAAGTTGCTAGATTCTGTCCATTACACGGGACTAAGGTTAGCTACCGGTGCTTTTAGAACCAGCCTGACCAATAGCCTTTGTGCCGAGTCTGGAGAGTATCCGCTAGAATACAGGCGAAAGATGCTAATAAGTAAGTTTGTACTTAAGAGTATATCTTTAAATAGTCCATGCCTTAAGTACATCCACAATCCATACGCCGAAACATATAACATGAACCCTGCATTACAAAAGCCACTTTACATTAGATTTCGCGAAATTACCAACCACTACTTTGACCCAACAAAAATTATACAAAAAACAACTCACATTTTCCCTCCTTGGACAACCCATAATCTAACAATAAATTTAAGTTTGACTAAACACAGAAAGCATGACCCAACATCTGGCATTATATATAAAAACAAATTTAACGCTTACCTTAAAGATCATTTAGAGTCATTATTTGTATACACAGACGCATCTAAAACACAACACTGTACAGGAATAGCTGTAGTAATAGGAGAAACAATAATAGTTAATAAACTGCCTGACGTTACGACAACATACACAGCTGAATTACGAGCAATACTTCTAGCACTGACCAACATCAATACACGACAAGAAAACGACATTATCATTTGTACAGACTCTCTCAGTTCCCTTATAGCCATACAAGACATTTTTAGCACACATCCAATTGTAACACAAATTCACGATACAATACATTCATTGAAGAAACGAATAACTATTTATTGGCTTCCCGGTCATGAAGATATACCACAAAGTACGAATGTAGACAGACAAGCAAAATTCTCCACAACACGAAACCAATACGACGTCACAGACATAACATACGAAGACGTTTTCACTGACATACAGAAACACATTGAAAACCAGTGGTACGATGTATGGTACAGGACAAGAGACAACAAACTACGTGAAATTAAATCTACAATTACTCACTGGCCATCGAGCAACAGAAGTACAAGAGGAGAAGAAGTAGTACTGACACGGCTACGGATTGGACACACTAGACTTACACACTCATTCCTAATGACGAGAGAACAAGCACCGATTTGCCCAATATGTAACACCTTTTTAACGATTAAACACTTACTAACGGACTGTTTAAGACTTAACTCATTTCCCCTCCCAGCTATAAATCTAACAGAGTTGTTAGCAGAAGGAAGCCAATTTATAGATTTTGTTTTTAGATACTTGAGGAAAATTGGACTATTTGAAGAAATATGACGTATACGTATATGGCTTTCTATGTTTGTATACGAGCTTATCTGTTTGTGTATGTGTATATGTGTATGTATATATATTTTTCTCTTTACGACCTCCTATCATTAATACGTATGAACTATGATTTCAAATTCATAAAGATCTAAGTCTATAATTCTATTTACAGACTCCCCTATCTGCCTCTGTATTGTTCGTACCATTTTATAGTCTATGCAAATTGTATTTGTAATTTTTATTTTTTTTATTTTTCCATTTTTTTTAATTATTTCATTTTCAAATTTGTTAACAATTGTTTACTATTGTTTATTCTTATGTATGTATTTTAAGTGATGAATTGCCCTTGTCGCGGTCTCACTAATAAACAAATAAATAAATAAATGTTGTGGATTCGGGTTTGTTTAGGTTATATTTTATTCAATGTAATCACAATTATTATCCGATGTAACCAAGTATTATGGAATTATTTATTTACGGTAATACAATTAATTATCTTTTTGGAGGCCCGGTGGCCGTGAGTATTAAGGCGTGAGCACTTAACACTCTGTGCCAAAGGTCGTGGGTTCGATTCACACTATGCAGTAGTGGTTTTCCTTTAGAAAAAAGAAAGGGCATCAGCCCTGTCCTGACTAGAAAAGGGTAACCTATAGATAACCCGTCCTAAAATTCTTAGTAATAGACGTTAAAATTTAAATAATTACCTACTTCATATTGATACTATGAGATGGTTTTTAAACGAAGGGACAGTATATATAATATATTTCTCATTCTTGTCGCCTATAATATTAACAAATCCTCTAAATATAGCTATAAATCTTTATTTAATTTAGTTGTTTTCGCCGGGAATGGTGGATGGTTGAGCCTCATGGGGCTGTTAAAATGGTGGATGGTTGAGCCTCATGGGGCTGTTAAAATGGTGGATGGTTTAGCCTCATGGGGCTGTTAAAATGGTTGAAGTAGTTTTACTTTGGCATTCCTCTAAACTTTCATTACATCTATCACAATGCTAAATATAACAAGAATTCCAATTAGTTGATAGTCTTTGGAGCCAAAATATTATTTTCGAGGTCTCGTTACATCATGGCTAAGAGCTATATTGTGGAATATGGTTATTTTATACAGAAAGTGTATAAACGCATAATATACGAAGGAGGCATCTGTAAATACATAGATATACTAAGGTGTTGAGAGGGGCAAGTTAATATTGCGGGAATATCTTCAGAAAAACGTATATAACAAGAATTGATGTATGCCTGAATAGACAAATTACCGGAACAAGTGTCTTCATAGAAAAAAAAAAGTCCGACTCGCAGGAACTGCATCATTTTAGCGCGGTTCCGTTCTTATCCCTAGCCTAATTTGGACAGATTAAAATAGAAACAGGTATTATTTTGCTTCCACCTTTCTAGAAAGGTCTTGATTTGTGATCTTACCTGGATGGGTCGGCCTACCCCAGAAAGGCCCCCGCTAGTTACAAGGTCTTCCAATCTCTTGGAAATCTATATTTCTAACAATAAATTGTTTTTCTTATTTTTCTTAACCTGTTTTATTGTTTTAATACATTATCCAACTATAAGCAATTAAAAAATAAGAAGGAATAAAAACAGACAAAAAGAACCGTTCGAATAAACGAAATCAATTACTTTAAAGTTTTACGCACTTATTTCTCTAATTGGTACCGCCTATTCAAAACTTTCTTTAGAACCTTTTTTTGTAGAGTATTTAGTAAGCTTTCGAATGGTAAACTTCCGCTTGCCAAAATTCTCAACCGTTTTCGAGATATTGAGGAAAATATAAAAAGTTACCAAAACTGGTATGTCTGTTAATATAATATTTTATTCTAACCCTTCCTTAACTCCAAACATAACGAAAATTTCAACACATTAGTTTTGATGAAATTCGAACGTGCAGAAAATGTTTCAACTGAATCCCATGATTCTAAGTACCCAAACCAAAAACGTTATTCAACAACTATGTTTCGAGTTTTCTCGAAAATCGTTAAAGCTATCGCCTTAAAAATGGTTTCATTCGTTTTCCTACACCAAGAAGCCTATAAAACGAGTACTTGCAAGCATATATAGTAAGCGGAACGATTTTTTTCGCACGAATTTCGCTCCAAAAACCATGTTCCGGTGGGCGAATTCTGCTGATTAACGAACCTGACCTTTCAAATTAGAAGAAAGATTTTTGTACCAAATTTCGTCAAAATCGGACCATTATTGAGGCCAGGAAAGCGCGAACAGACAAATATATATATATATATATACATATATATATATATATATATATATATATATATATATATATATATATGATATGATATATATATACAAATTTGAACCATCTATATTTTCGTGATCTATAGGGTCTGAAACGCAAAATTTTCTAGTCGGCACTTCCGGATTGCGCCGTGAGATCAACCTTATAAGCGGTGTTCCTCCCTATGGGGGAGGGAGGAACCGCGCTAAAATAAGAAGAAAAGATTTTTGTTTTCACTTCCTTCGATCATAACTCGAAAAATATCTACGTTAGAGATTTTCCCAAAATATCAACAAATTTTGAATGAAGTGTCGGGTATACTTCCCTGTTATTTAGAAATGTTAGCATTCATTAGCTGCTTTGCAAAACAATAAATATAAAAAAAGAGTATAATAAAAAAAAATTGTCTATAATTGTTCAAACTTGAAATTCCAGTAGTAAAATGACAATTATATTATAAAACAACTCAGCAATTTCGTTAAAATCAGGTTGAAAGTTTTTGCATAATAAATTTAGCAATTTAAAGACTGTTGCACAATCCTAAAGACATGCTTTACCTATTTGAATAATTTGTATAAAAAGAAACTAAAGCAATTAACAAATCAAAAACATTGAAAATTAGTCAATTAAAGCTGCTTGAGGATTTGTTAAAATATGTTTTTTGGTTGTCGTTTACATGAATCATATGAGTTGAGTTTGTTATATGAATTAAAGCTGCTTGAGGATTTGTTAAAATATGTTTTTTGGTTGTCGTTTACATGAATCATATGAGTTGAGTTTGTTATATGAATTAAAGCTGCTTGAGGATTTGTTAAAATATGTTTTTTGGTTGTCGTTTACATGAATCATATGAGTTGAGTTTGTTATATGAATTAAAGCTGCTTGAGGATTTGTTAAAATATGTTTTTTGGTTGTCGTTTACATGAATCATATGAGTTGAGTTTGTTATATGAATTAAAGCTGCTTGAGGATTTGTTAAAATATGTTTTTTGGTTGTCGTTTACATGAATCATATGAGTTGAGTTTGTTATATGAATTAAAGCTGCTTGAGGATTTGTTAAAATATGTTTTTTGGTTGTCGTTTACATGAATCATATGAGTTGAGTTTGTTATATGAATTAAAGCTGCTTGAGGATTTGTTAAAATATGTTTTTTGGTTGTCGTTTACATGAATCATATGAGTTGAGTTTGTTATATGAATTAAAGCTGCTTGAGGATTTGTTAAAATATGTTTTTTGGTTGTCGTTTACATGAATCATATGAGTTGAGTTTGTTATATGAATTAAAGCTGCTTGAGGATTTGTTAAAATATGTTTTTTGGTTGTCGTTTACATGAATCATATGAGTTGAGTTTGTTATATGAATTAAAGCTGCTTGAGGATTTGTTAAAATATGTTTTTTGGTTGTCGTTTACATGAATCATATGAGTTGAGTTTGTTATATGAATTAAAGCTGCTTGAGGATTTGTTAAAATATGATTTTTGGTTGTCGTTTACATGAATCATATGAGTTGAGTTTGTTATATGAATTAAAGCTGCTTCAGGATTTGTTAAAATATGATTTTTGATTGTCGTTTACATGAATCATATGAGTTGAGTTTGTTATATGAATTGTCATAAAGACATTCACACAAAATTAGCTCACTCCCCCCCCCCCCCCTCAATATCACACTAAAAACAAGAACTGGTCTGAAATAGGTATGAAAGCATAACAAATATCGATACTACAATGTATTATACCGCTAACTAATCGATTCTCTAAAGTATAACAGCTGGATATAATGGTATATCGCGTGCAGATAATGTGCGCAGCTCCAATATAGAAATAAACCTTAGCTATTTTTCAGCTTTATTCCATCATGTCGGCTTTTAAACAGCTGGATGGTTCCAGAAACTATTCATGAATAGATTATATATTACAGCTGTGTTTACTATTATATATATATTTAAACATAGATTCATTATTACATGTATTCCTTACCAAAAAAAGTGGCATTATTTCTAACCAATGGTAAAAGTATCTCCGAATAGTTCCTTTATAGCTCTTAGTTTTTTCCAACAAATTATAAATAGTTATTAGTTTAAATTATTATATTAATATGCATAATTGGGGTCTCCCCGTGGTCTAGTGGCTAACGCCTTAGATTCTCATGCGGGAGATGAGGGTTCGAGTCCCATCTGCAGGAAGATTTTTGATATTTACGCTAATAGCTTAAAGTTGGTGGCCATAAAGAAACATCGCGGCAACTAGGAATATACTACTACAGTTCTCGTTGTGGATCTACTAGAGTTAGTGATTGGGGTGCCTCCACTAGAGATAGTGATTGGGGTGCCTCCACTAGAGTTAGTGATGGGGTGCCTCCACTAGAGTTCGTGATTGGGGTGCCTCCACTAGAGATAGTGATTGGGGTGCCTCCACTAGAGTTAGTGATGGGGTGCCTCCACTAGAGTTCGTGATTGGGGTGCCTCCACTAGAGATAGTGATTGGGGTGCCTCCACTAGAGTTAGTGATGGGGTGCCTCCACTAGAGTTCGTGATTGGGGTGCCTCCACTAGAGTTAGTGATGAGGTGCCTCCACTAGAGTTAGTGAAGGGATGCCACCACTAGAGTTAGTGATTGGGGTGGCTCTACTAGAGTTAGTGATAGGTGTGCTACCACTAGAGTTAGTGATTGGGGTGCCTCCACTAGAGATAGTGATTGGGGTGCCTCCACTAGAGTTAGTGATAGGGTGCCTCCACTAGAGTTAGTGAAGGGATGCCACCACTAGAGTTAGTGATGAGGTGCCTCCACTAGAGTTAGTGAAGGGATGCCACCACTAGAGTTAGTGATTGGGGTGGCTCTACTAGAGTTAGTGATAGGTGTGCCACCACTAGAGTTAGTGATGGGGTACCTCCACTAGAGTTAGTGAAGGGATGCTACCACTAGAGTTAGTGATGGGGTGCCTCCACTAGAGTTAGTGAAGGGATGCCACCACTAGAGTTAGTGATTGGGGTGGCTCTACTAGAGTTAGTGATAGGTGTGCCTCCACTATAGTTAGATATTGGGGTGCCTCCATTGCTTAGTATTGCCCAATATCGTGATTAAAGAAATAATCAGAAGAGTGAATAAGGATTAAGAGTGATAATGAGTTAACTGATAAGTGATTTAGTAGATTGCTTCCTTCCGAATGCGAACCTTAAACACCGACAGTTTAATTAGGAACACTTTAGTACGGCAGTAAACTTTAAGCAGGCAATTTCACTTTACTACGCTAGCTACTACTCAGCAGAATTATTATAATAAAGGTAGAATTGAAATGAATATTTGCAGGGAGGGAGAATTACTGCTAAGGGCGAGAGAGAGAGAGAGAGAGAGAGAGAGAGAGAGAGAGAGAGAGAGAGAGAAAGAGAGAGAGAGAGAGAAAGGTGTGGCGGTAATAATGATTTTATTGTAGCTATTGTGCTGGTAAAAGCGGAATATATATATATATATATATATATATATATATATATATGTATATATATATATATATATATATGTATATATATATATATATATATATATATATATATATATATATATTCTTTTTTATCCTAGGAGGCTTGGGGTCGTTAAAGCAGTCTTCCTTTATTATACCACTTTATTTATTGGGCCCGACATGTTTCGTGCATATTTTCTTCGCACCTCTTCAGGGGCACTTCTACAACAAAACATCATTTTTTTTAACATACACACAAACCATTTTTCCATTATATTAAAGCTATCAATACGATCTATGAAATGTTCCAAAAAATGCCTTAAAATATTATCATGCTCATTAAATGTTACCCCTACCCTAAATATTGCAATAATTATAGTTAAATTATATATTTTATAAAATGTTTTGAGTCCAAAACCAAAACATGTCGGGCCCAATAAATAAAGTGGTATAATAAAGGAAGACTGCTTTAATGACCTCTTCCGATCCCTCCTCGAAGATTCTATTAACCTTAATATTTCCCTAAAAACTCCCGAAGACCTAGACATAGCTGTTCAACAATTCACAACCGCCATACAACAAAGTGCATGGAAATCCTCCCTTCCTAAACGCCATTACCAACCACTCCCAGCTGAATGCCCTCTACCCCAATCCCTTAGAGACCTAATAATATCCAAACGACAAGCAAGAACCCTATGGCAAAGAAGCCGCCATCCCTCTGATCGTCGCTCTTACAATCAATTGTGCCGATTAGTAAAGCGAAAATTAATCCAACATCGTTCCGAATCCTTTAATTCCTACCTTTCATCTCTATCAACCTCCGACAAATCCCTTTGGAACGCAACCCGAAAAATCCTTAAATACCATCCTGTGTCTCCCCCACTTCGCCGAGACGACGGCTCATGGGCCTCCTCCGACGAAGATAAATCCGCACTATTTGGCACTCACCTTAAAAGAACATTCACTCCTCATCCCCCACACCAACATAATTCCCACTCTCGTGAATTAGATGATTTTCTACAATCCCCGCTTCCTCTATCCCTACCACCCAAGGCAGTTAATCCATCAGAGGTGAAATTTCTAATATCCCGACTACCTTCCCGGAAATCCCCTGGCTACGACCTCATCACCTCCAGAATCCTGAAACAGCTCCCAACCAAGGCCATTGTATTCCTCACCTACATCTACAACTGCATCCTCCGAACTACCCATTATCCCTTACTCTGGAAATACTCAGTTGTAATCCTTTTTCCCAAACCCGGTAAACCTCCTAACAATCCTTCCTCATATCGTCCCATCAGCCTTCTCCCTATGTTTTCCAAACTATTCGAGAAGATCCTACTAAAGCGCCTACTACCCATCCTTAACTCACAAAATATCATCCCACCCCACCAATTCGGCTTCCGCTCCCAACACTCCACAGTGCAGCAAGGGCTTCGTGTTGTTGATCACATCTCCTCATCCCTCGAGCGAAAAGAGTATTGCACGTCTGCCTTCCTGGATGTTGCTCAAGCATTTGACCGTGTCTGGCATCCAGGATTACTCTATAAGCTCAAAACTCACCTTCCAAGCACCCTTTACCTAATACTTCGCTCCTATCTATCAGACAGGTACTTCCAGGTCCGGCAAGGATCAGCCTTCTCAGATTATTTCCCTGTGGAAGCGGGAGTTCCACAGGGGAGTGTCCTAGGTCCTATCCTCTATAGTATTTTTACAGCTGACATTCCAACTCATCCCGAAAACCTCACGGCAACGTATGCAGATGATACAGCCATCCTTTCATCACACACAAATCCAGACATTGCCTCACATAAACTTCAAACTCAGCTTACTGAAATCGAACAGTGGTGCAAAAAGTGGCGCATCAAGGTAAATGTTGAAAAATGCCAACAAATAACTTTCACCCTGAGGCATGATACCTGTCCTTCCGTCTCCTTCAACAACAATCCATTACCTATAACCAACACCATCCGATACCTTGGGTTTTACCTCGACTCTCGATTAACTTGGAACGCACACATTAAGCAAAAACGTCAAGAACTCAATCGACGATTCGGACAACTTTACAGACTACTAAATAGAACATCACAATTAACCGTACAGAACAAACTAACTGTGTACAACTCACTAATAAAACCTATATGGACTTACGGAATAGAACTCTGGGGGACAGCCAAGCATTCCAACATCCACCGAATCCAAACATTCCAATCCAAAGTCCTACGTACCATAGTCAATGCTCCTTATTATGTTTCGAATCGCACCCTCCATAGTGACCTAAATATCCCTTTTGTCCAAGATATAATCCCTAGCCGCTTCTCATCTTTCCATAGCAAATTAATCAATCATCCTAATCCTACAGCCCAATCCTTATCCAGCACCAATCATCCTTCCTCTCCACCAAGACGTCTTAATAGGATGTGGCCTCGAGATCTATTAAACATGTGAAGTGCTGTGAAGTGAAAGAATAATAACAGTGATCAAAATTAGTATGTGATATTTTCTTGTATTGTATATTATTATATTCTAATGTCTGAGAGTGATATCAATGGATATTTTCTCTCCTCAAGATATCATTGCCTACGTCTCATCACCTCTCTCCCGGCTGGAGGCAAGGGATGGTTCGATGGTGAAAGGTAGACCAGGTCATCAGTATGAATCCTAAGAAGGTATTCGGCTGACAACCTGCTGTACCCGAGACCTGGCTAATTCTGTCATCACATTACACAATACAATGTAAATTGTAGATTGTAATATACCTGTAAATAAAATAAATAATAAAAAAAAAAAAAAAAAAAAAAAAAAAAAAATGACCCCATGCCTCCTAAGAT